>CM041778.1:102173387-102375472 GCA_023374045.1 Limonium bicolor
ACATGTGCCCAACTAGTTGGGCACCTGTCTGTGAGAGCTCCGTAGAACTTCTAGCACGTACAAACCAGTCAGACACCGCACGAAGATATCTCTCATGCTTAAGAAGAAATCAAAGACAAAAGACGGCAAAAGGATCAACATATTCAGATAGACTCATATACTCACATGATTAACTAGCTCACGACAAAAGGAGTAGCTCATTAATGCACAAGATAACAAAGGCTATTAATGACATCATTACATAGTCGTAATAAATTCTGAAGAGGGCATTTATGAGCATTTAATGAGCCAAACAGAATCAGGCAAGTGGGGCATACAAGTGGTGCTCGACCAATCAAGAAGGATGCCGCCAACGTGACCAACCATGAGGCGACACGTATTCAAACGCCTCCAGATCAAGTTGAAGACTCTCTATAAGTCTAGTGTGGGTTGTTATGTGAATAATTGAAGCTGTAGTCGACTCCTGAAGTCTATGGACTTATAAGATGGTAGTTACATCCTAACTAAACCGTATATATGCTTGCATCTATTTCATATGTAAGTAAGCCTGTATGAGAGGAAAAAGAAAGAGATTATCTGGGCAAGTGTGGATCAGACTTAGGAGTGTGTGTGAGTTCTAGAGAGTTGGTGAGCTAGACATGACTGGGTTAGAGTATCAATACATTAGGTATTTGATAGACCAGCAGGTCAGGGAACGGTCGGTGAACCGTAGACCGATAGTTAGGTGAGGGTTAAGGACTTTAGAGGTAAAGTCGAAACTGTGCCGGGAGTCCGTGTGTGGGGCGAGGGAGATTGAGTGAATTTCTTGTATGTAAATTCTCAATCGAAATGGAGTTTCCAATTTAATTTTATCTCGTGTCTTTTCTTAATTATCAAAGTTTCATTTAAGTCCACGATACGTCTACGACACATCGGGGACGCGTTAGGAGCGCTTGCTAGTTTCACCTTCATTGGTTCCAGTGGGACATCATTGGTCCTTTTGCTTTTTCTTCTTCTTCTCCTGCTTTGGTGCATGATTTCTCATTATTCTTCTTTTGGCGTACAATTTTTCTCTTTCTTTCTTATTTCTTTCGAAATTACATTGGCGCATCGAATTCTCTCAAAAATTTTGCTTTCTCTTTCGGCTTGGAGTTGCATTGACTCGTTGGTTTTATAAATTATTTTTGCTTGTTTTTTGTGAAAGATGGTGGGGAGGCCATGGCTCCGGCTCCTTCGCGATGCTCTATTGCAAAGGTAGGTGGAGTATATATGGGTCGGGCATGTTGTGGAGCTTGTGAAGAAAGGGTATTTCATGAAGGCTTGGCGAGGCTTACTAAGTGGTTATCTACAGGGTAAGCTTTTTGGTTTTGTGGAGATCTTTATTCCTAACTCATTAGTCAGTGATTGTTTCCTTACTACTTCTTGAATCTTTGCATTAATCATAGTCTGTACCTTGCTATCAATATTAATCTCACTATGAATTATGTCTCTCCATGTGTTGAAGGAATGCACAAGTCGCTCATGGTCTTACCTTTATGGACTCTCTCTCCCTTCCCTCGTCACTCAAGAGATTTTCCAGTACCCTCATTTGGAATTCAAGGGAAAATACTGCTCTTCGCACATAACTCACTTTGTTTATGGTGCTGATTTTGATTAGACCCTTGTGTTCATTGACGGGCTGAGAGTTTAGTGGTTTACGCACTATGATCAATCATCTCTCAAAATTTCCGTAAATGTGTTGTTTTGATATGGAAGTATGAAAATGCAACCATCTACGATGCAATATGTTGTAGTAATATTGAATTACTATGTATAGGATGCATGAAGTGGTGGTGGTGGTGAAGGTGACGACAATGGCTGACTTTGGATTTTGACTGAATGTTTTTTTGTAGTTTTTTTTATGCAATGCATGAGCGGTAAGGTTACACCTAGTCTCGCTTGAGTCAGTTCCGATTGATGGTCCATGAAATTCACCCCATCACTATTGGCCCTGAAGGTGCTCTAACTGTCGGGTTTACTGTCGGAGAAGTATCTCTCGAGTGAGGTTGGGTTAGTGTTTGGCTCCTGTGTTTTACAACTTTTAGGGAGTGATAACTCCCGCATGGTGACCCCACGATGTGGAAAGAACTGCTTCCTTTCATTTTTAGTAACCAATTCACATGGCAGATCTAAATTGGAAGAGGCTCGAACTCCCTGGTGCTTTTGGATATTCCTCTGAAGATCAGGCTTTAGATATTGGGATGAAAGTTTGGTGTGTGGTAGATGAGAATGGAACACGTGATTATGTAATTATTCTGGAAGACAAGACTTATGCATGACTAATGATTTTGAACTGAATTAAAGTGCATTAGACTTTTTGTCATGGATGCAATGCATGTGTTTGTTTCTTGATTACAATTATTGTTCGTGTTTGTGTTTGTTAGGGGAGCTATTTGTACGGTAGACACTACGAATTTTCACCCCACAAATCAGAGTTTAAGAGTGGTAGAAAAAATATGAGGGGTCGTCTTATTCGTCTTTTCTTTAGATAAGACGTGCATGCCAAAAGAAACCAAGTTTTAGAAAAACATTTTTGAAAACACGTGTTTTCGAAGTGGTGTATTTTCTCAGTATAAATTTAGTCACTCGGTCATTCACAAATAAAATAGGGAATGGGAAACCCTATACACTTATGATCTTAAGAAAGCTCAGAGGGGATGTATTAACCTATACATGTAGTATATTCAGACTTGAACAAGAGAGAAAGAATCATAGAGAAAACATATAAATCAACCCTAAAAAGTCATTAAAGGGTTAAAAACTTCTCTCAAATTCTTCTGCTTTTGTCTTTGAGCTTCTGACTGCCCGCTCACTCATGTTCGGGCTCCTGATTGACTGCTCCCTCATCTTCGGGCTCTTGATTGGTTGCTCGTTTGTCTTCATGCTCGAGCAGCAAAGTGACACTTTGATCAGATATACGGGTTGGTGTTCTTTTGACTCTCAACAATTTTGAACTCGAATGGCCATTGCTAGTCTTCTGTTGCTCAACTTGGGTTGGTGCTCCTCTGATTTTTGGCTCAAATGCTGTTTGTTGATCTTTATGTGCTTCACTTCTCCGACAAGGGAAATAAGGGGTATTTTTTAGAAAGGAAAGTTGATTGATCGAGCACAAAATCTTATGTGAAAATCCACCACTTTGTGAAAACACGAATAACTAGTACACTCCACGGTAATGTCTGTTGCTCTTGAAGGTGGGGTAGAACTTCAAAAATAGCAAGTCACACCCCGGGGACTAAATCATTTATTTGAAATACTTTTGTGAAAATCAACTTTGAAAACTATTTTCGAAAACTATTTTGAAATATATCTGTGAGAAATGTTGTTTGAAATTCATTTATAGAAGGTGGTTTTGAAGTCTATTTTTGAAAAAGTTTTGGAAACACATTTGTGAGAACATTGTTTGAAAATCATTTGTAAGTAGTAGGCTTTTGAAATCTGTTCTTCACCACACACGTTTGACAATGTTTGTTTCCTATATGACTATGATTGAGACCGATTTTCATAAACTGCTTCGGAAATAACAGTTTTGATTTTTTTTGTTGGAAATCATTTGAGGTAGATGGCTTTGAAGATATTTATTATAGTGTTTGACAAGATTCGTTTTTTGGTATTTTGCTAATTTTAAACTAAGGTAATGATCACACATAGATGTTAGAGCAAAAATGTAAATCGTGGCTGATTTTATGTGAAGGTGTAACCGTGAATGTTGGGATTATCACTTTCCAATCTATTCTTGCTCCCCGATCACTGGGAGGTCCATCGTTCCTTCACTATCATCTCTCGGGATTTGTCTCTACTACGCCTTGTGCCTATGTCATTGAGAAAGTCCGTCGTCTAGTGCTTAAGTTTGAAAGGTCAGGAATCTCGAAGTGATATGGTCACAAACACATGGCCAGGGATAACCACAAAACGCACACTTTTTGGGAACATCAGAAAGTATTGCATGGGATCAGGTCTCTCATCCTCTACACAATCACATATGTCTAAAGCCTAAATTATTCACTGACTACGCTTTGTCATGTATGGGTATTCGGTAAATATGGGTTTCTCTATGAATTGGTAGTGTGACATTAGGCTTTAAAACACCCGTAGTACGAAGGAATGCATGGAGAACTGAACCCATGCAATCTTCAGGGAAAAACGAGAGTGGTCAGACGGTCATCATACAAGGGGGTGACTACCCATCAACCTATCCTAGACACCGGACCAGGCAGCAGGTATATGCTAGCTTTGGACTCGAGGAGGGAAAATATTTTGGATCATGAGCTTTAAGGGTGTAGGTCAATGACCATCTCGCACGTGGGTTTTAACCATTCAGTGAATGACCCAGCTCATGGGGAATCAATCGAGGACCAATTGGGATCCATATACCTGTGAAATAATGGGTGACACGGAGGATGCATGTTCTAAGCTACCCAATTCACCTACAACCCATAATAATAATATGAAAGTGGTAAATAAAGCGACGCAATTCACACCGACCTATTTACTAATTGTTTTGTCTTGAGGGCAGTGATTCTAATTTATTGTTTATTAACCTAAAAGGAGCTTCGTCTTCAATCCTAAGTGTCACTTTCTAATCGTGAGATAATTGTTAACCCAATTGTTGTCATGTTTGTTAAGGATCTATCAAGTCCTAGTTGTCCTCATCAGATACACACTCTAAGTGTGAAATAAAATGATCCTAGTGGCTTTGAAATGAATCTCTTGAAGGTTTGAAGGAAATGGAAAATCCTGACAATTTTAAATGATGTTAAGTCTTCCTTGACCAAATTTATGAGAAAGACTTACTCAAGTTTTCCTCAGCAGAATTGTCATTCTGTGGAGGGTGATTTTTTTAGTATGAGGGGGGTCTATCTAAATTGTTCTTGACTAAAAATCCTAGATCAAAACTTGCCATTCTGTAGAGCGTGAAAACCCATTATCATGGCATCCCTCAAATACCTACTCTCGTCTGTCTTTCCCAGAAAGCTTAAGGGGAATGCTAGTAAGTACTACACTCCCTCTCAATGGGCCCCACACGAAATTTTGCCCAAAGGGCGGAAATTGACTAGAGTCTCCACCTAGTTTGACCAAAGATAACTAGGAAGGAATCTTGGGTTCTAAGAATCTTTGGTTGACTCTAAAATTGTTGCCTATAGAGAGAACTTATCTGCTCATTATAGAGATTTGTGTGGGTTCGCACTGGGTTACACCCCTTAGAAGTGGCAACAACCATGACTTCGGATGGTGCCCGAGGAAACCTTGTTCTCCAATTGTCAAGATTGCCTTCTTTCAAAACCTTTTAAAGAGATTCAATTCAAAGGGCCATAAGGATAGATTATGAGGAGAATCGAGAGTAGAGACTTGAGATGGTGAGTGTATATGTGGTGGAAGATCAGAGAAATCCCAAAGGGCTAAGTAGATGAACCTAACTTGAAGTCTATTAGTTTAAGGGTTTTATGAGGTGTTAGGGGGTTTGAGAAGGATTTTCATTGTCTTGAGGAGTTGATAAAGTTTCGGTCATAGTGAAGGATGAGTGATTTGTGATCTTGTTTTAGGGGATAAGGGTTTTTTAGTTCTTTGTGAAGTCGAGGGTACTTTGGTTCTTTTAGATTTCCAAGTTTTGATGTGGCAGAGGCTTTGAGGAGAACGGGATTTGGAAGTATTTGTGAGAAATGTCCAAGTCTCTAAGGTGATCAGGATTGAAAGTGTATAAGTTATTTGGAGGTATTTGAGGAGTTCAATGGTGTTCTGGACACTTTGTGATGTGGAGGGAGTATTTTGGTCCTTTAAGGAATTGAGTGTGTTTTAGCACTTTTATGGGCCTGAGAAATTTTGGTCCTTTGAGATGTTCAGATTTTTAAAGTAATTAGGAATTAGAGATGTTTAAAGATAAAGTGGTGAGAAGTTCAAAGGTATATCAGTTATTAGAAGGGTTGACAGGACTCTTGATTATGTCGGACTTGATATAGTGTTAGAACCTTAGAAGAGTTTGGGATTTGAAGAGGTGCTGAAGAGTTTTGGGGTTTTGAATAACCAGGATTTTTAAAAAGTTTGGATTTCTCATGAAGTAAGTTTAGAATCTCTGAAGAGGTGCCAAGAGTTTCGAAAAGATTGAAACTTTCGAGCTTGACAGGATACTTGTTTGTTATGTCTGAATCCTACTTTTACCAATATCTAAATTTTTTGATGTGCTCGAGTCACCTCGGGGCCTATGATTATTTGAACGGTTGAAGAAATTTTTAATAATGAGAGGGATTAAAAGGATAGTGAAGATCTATGTTCTAGAGGAGAGGTCGATTTAGAACGATTTGTTGGAATGAGTATTTTTCAAAACCGTATCTCAAAACTTGTTTTTATTTTTGAAAAAAAAGTGGATGATCCCGAAGGATCACCCATGTACCCTCTCGAACATGACAGTTAATTAATGGTAGGTGCCAAGACTGGAAAGATAGGGAAATATATTTATGTCAAAAACTAGGGTTTAGAGAGAAACACCATAGATAAGATGCTCTCGGTCAAACCCTTATAACGTCTCTAACTCATGAGTTTTAAAACGTTAAAAACCGAAAACATCAAGATCGAGTAGAAGGGAGTTAGACAATTTTAAAATCCAGGCTGCAACTAGGAAAAAGGCTGCAATTAGGGGAAGCTAGTCACCCTGGTGCCCCCCTAAAGAAATCCAAACTGCGACAAGGAATGGTGCAACCCTAGTGCCCCGCCTTGAATGATTATTTGGAAGAGAGAGACAAGTGAAGTCTAACTTGAGAAGGAAATTATTTTTGAAGGTGTTAGACATTTCCTGGCCTTCGAAAAGGGTTTTCAACTTTGAATTCGATTTAAAAACAGTTTATTTTATTCTGGGTTCTCGGAAAGAACTGTTTTGAATTTTGGTCTGAAGTTGTTTGAAATTTTAGGTAAAGAAACACCGAATTTTGAGTGATTTAGAAGAACTTCCTGCTATCTAAGAAAAGCTTTCTGTATGTTCGAGAATGAGTTTTTTGTGGTTCGAGGAGAGTTTTCTTTTGTAATTTCACAAAAATGATTTCTTTTGAGTTTTGAAAATGAATATTGACATTTCATTAGATTTGAATTGAAAGAATGATCATTTTGTTTTTTGGAAATAGTTTTGGAACTTTTAAAATGAATTTTGGAACTATTGAAATGATTTTATTTTATTTTTAAAATGATTTTTTTTTTGGATTTTGGAATTAGTTCTTGAACTTTGAAATAATTTCAAAGTTTTATTTCAAATTTTAAAATGGCTTCTGATTTTGAAATCGATTGTTGTTGTTTTATTTATTGAGTTTTTTGAATTGTCTTGTTTGGATTGGATTTCTTTTTTTGTTGGATTGGCTTTTTTATTGGATTTTGGGGAACGAATTTGAATTGGACTTTGAATTGGGTTGGATCCTTTTTTTAAGAAATTTTGTGTTTGGTTTTAAAGGTTACTTACAAATGACTTTTATGATGGGCCATATTTTTTGTAATGGGTTATGATCTTTTCATGGTAAATTGTGAGAGGTGAAGGTGTTGGGTTTTGAGATGGATATTTGGGGTTTTTTTTAAGTTTTAGGCTCTTTTTTCTTGGAATTTTGGGCCCTTTTGTGAGAATTTTTGGGATGGACTTTTGGGATTCTTTTTTTAATGAACTTTTGCGCCCTTTTGTGAGAATTTTGGGATTAACTTTTGGGATTTTTTGTGAAAATAATTTCGGATTTGAAAATGAAATGTTATAATTTTTAGTGAAAAACAAATATTATAAAGTAAATGGATAAAGTAATCAGATGTAAAATGAGTGTGAGAAATTAAAAGACATTTGTGACATAACGGATGGTTTTTTGGAAGTCTAGAGAGAATTTTGAGTGAGAAATTAAGTTGGGAAGATTTGAAATATTCTAAATGAATAGGAGTGAGTTTTCCTTATTCCAAATTTTGATTTGGGCTTTAAGGATGTGATTTAAGGGTAAGCGTGTCATCTTCACTAAGTGAGACCATGGCCCACCTTTGTGAAGAGACACTCACTATTCTATGGCTTGGTCTTATGGGCTCATTTCTAGGCCTACTTATCTTAGCCTAGTTGGGCTAACCATGAATTGGGGTTGAGTTGAACTTAGAATTAAAATTTTGGTCGAAAATTACATCAACCCAACAAGTTGTAAAACAGTAAAGGCAAAATCATTAGGGTAACGATTCATCGCTACGATCCACATGAAAGGAATGAAAGAAGCCCCGACAATGAACAATCCACACATGATAAAAAAAATAGAATTCCAAATGAAAGCTTAAGATAGCTTCAAGACAGTATTGCCACACCGATTCAAGTGCAAGAAAATAAACAAAACAACGGAAGTGCTAGGGATGAACGAAAATGAAACTAAGAACCAAAGTTTGATCGGAATTTCACATGCTTCTTCCCCTTTAATTGGTGAATCTAATTCAAGGTGCTAGTCAAATTCAATTGCACCAACTAAACGAAGAGACACATTGAGCTAGAAAATTACTCTATAAGCTTGGTCATTTCCTTTTAAACAATATACCTAGTTATACAACTTGAAGCTTAATGACATCTAGTCCCTAGATGCTAGTAAAAAATTGACTACGATCACAGCACAAATCACATCTAACTCAAACGTACAAGAGATCGTTTGAGTTGATTCTTCCTCTAACAGCCAACTATCCAGTCATGAAATACCCCAAACCCTAATATATTAATGAACTATCTAATTAGGATATACTAAGGCTAGAACGTGCCTTAGAAACATTAGAAGAAGTGTTAAACAACAATTTACTCCAAAACATACTTTAAGAACAATTAGAGCACAAATAAATTAAGGAACTACCAATAAGTTCCCAAGGGATTTCAATTATGAAATACCCCTAAGATTATTAATACACATTAAGCGGAATTAGCGTTTAAACTGAAAACGCACCTTAGAGCACAAAAATGTGCTTTAAGGAAAAATGTGCTTTAAGCATGTACACATGGAACGAAAAGGCTGATGAGCCTAAATACCATAAAGAACCAATGAAAAAACAATGAAATGGTCACAGGAACCATTACATATACACACAAAATAAGTATACAAGCCCACAGTAAGTCAGGGATTAAAACTGACGAAAGTCAAAGAGAAACCACTGAACGACTTGGTTTAAATTGGAATGAGAAAATGATATTTCATGAACAATGTTTCAAAATGATGTAAATATACTAAGGACACATTTAATCTAGCCAAAACAAATTGCATAATCAATGTGAACCCGGAAGCACATAAAATGGTGCTTTAAGGCATTTTCGGCTATGTAACATACCTAACACATGGTATAAGTCCTTATGTACAATATTAATACATCTAATATTACATAAATACAAGGGATAAACAAAAAAATTCGGGTCAAACATTGACCTAGGGTGGCCGACATGAGCATGAGTCATAAAGGTGTTAAAACTCCATTTTGCTCACTTTTCACCTACTATGCCTTTCCATGAGTGCCTTATCACATTGTCTCCTGAATAATTGATCAATCAGACACTCATTCATCCTTCTTAGAGCTCTCGAACTCGTGGCTCCTCCTCCCTTTGGAGAAACTCCATGAAAAACACCATTTAACTAGATTAGAACCTTAAAGAACACTTTGTCTTGCACAGATCATAACTTTTTTATCTTAAGTCCAAATTCCAAGCTTGATAGCTCGTTGGAATCCTCTTTCGAAGATATTTCTATCCATAGCTAATGAGTCCCCAAAAACTGAGGAAAAACCACGACGAAGTTCCTTTGATTCTCGAGGTAAAACATTGCCTTCTTGGAAACTCTTTGTTCTTTGATTTTCATCAAGGCCGTGTGCCTAGGGTTACTAACCCTTCTTATTCTTCATATTATTCTATGATTTTGGAGGCAATTTCTCTAGCAAATTGCTGTCAAAATTTCTAAGGAAATCAAGCTTAAATATTAAGCTAAAGGTTAATATACAAGGTAAATCCTACAACTACCTATTTCAAGGTTCTAATTGTTGATCTATATAATATCTAACATGTTCTTCATCTTATTATTTATTGCCGAAATTTTAGTGATTAATATGCAATTTTTAGCTTATTAAAAGTTAATGTTTATTAAATCTAAGAATAGATTTATACTCCTTATGATATAAGCTTCAATATATCATAATATACAAGAAAAATTCATAAACTATGATTTATATTATGGCCGAAAATTATGGATATAATTGAGTTAGAAAAAAATTATCTAACTTAGTTATATTAAAGGAATTAGAGTAATTAAGAGTAATATGTAAAATTTAAGAAGTTTTGGTAACATAATGTGATTGCCGAAAATATATGAGGTTAGTATGGATTTTTTGAGAGTTTATATGATGAGAAAATAATTATAGAATTAAGTTTACAATTTATAGGTATTATAAGGAATTTATAAGGTTTTTGGTGTATTTAAGGTTAATAAAAGATGGTATTTATATACTATAACATTAGATAAAAAATCTGGTGGTTTGGAGATGTTAAAAGTGATTTTTGATGTTCAAAAATTGTAGGTAAATTAGTTACGAAAATTAGAAGTTAATTGGAGTTAAATTGGTTAATAAATGAAAGAATAGACCACAAGGGTAAAATGGTAATTTTACTGGTCAAAATGGTCAAACATGGTCAATGACAGTTTATAAAATATTAGGATGAGTTAGAATAAAATTTATACCAAAAGATTAGGTATTAAAATGTTTAAGGAATAAAAGGTTAAGTTAAATAAACTTTAGGGGTAAAACTGTAAATTCTAGAAAGTTAAGGGTTTGACCGTAAAAGACTGGTCAACCCTGGGTATACTTTGGTAATTGACCAAAATTATAAAAGAAATTAATTAAGAAGACTTTGGAAGAAATTAGAAATAAAAATAACAAGTTTAGAACTTATTATGAGTAAAATAGAAATTAAAAGAAAGTCATGTGTGAGGAATGTAAATAACACATTTTTGTGTTTAGAAGGTTAAGAAAATTAAATAAAGAATTTAGAAACAAGTTGTAAAAGAAACAGAGTTAACACGGGGTTAAACGAGACCCGTATATAACTTGGGGTATACGAGAGGTATACCCGTAATTTAAGAAAAATGGAATAAATCAATATTAAAGGATTTTTAATGAAAATACAAGTTATATTGGAAAAAGAAATAAATACGTATGATACGGACATACACGAAAAATTTTGGTATATATGAATAGTACTCGTATACGTGAATAGTATCCATCTACATGAATAGGAAATACGTATACTTGAACAGTAAAATATGAGCCATATATGTGAATAGTGAAATATGGTGACTAGTAAAATA
Organism: Limonium bicolor; assembly: GCA_023374045.1. Lineage (NCBI taxonomy): Eukaryota > Viridiplantae > Streptophyta > Magnoliopsida > Caryophyllales > Plumbaginaceae > Limonium > Limonium bicolor. The sequence goes on from CM041778.1 coordinate 102,184,721, forward strand.
CGAGGCCGTATAAATGAATAGTAGAATACGAGACCGTATAAATGAATAGCGAAATACGGATGAATAGTGAAAACTACGAAAACCTAATACAAGGTCCGTATAAGTCTAAAGTTGCTGACTGTGCAACTAAGTAACTGCTAACGGCGTTAGTATGTTAATGAATTAGAATTGAGCTTGAAAACGCTCTTAAATGAACGAACCTGTTTAACGGTAAACTATTATACCCAGGTTAACCTAGAAAGAGGTTTAAGTTGAAAAGAGAACCAAACTAGTTCTAAGACACAGGATACTAATACTAGTTCTGGTTACAGATCTAGATAGTCGGAGGCGTTCGACGGACTAGGCGAACGTGGTATTAAGAGCTAGCCAATCTTCGGTGTATGGTATGGTTTTCTTGTAGCCTGCTTGCTAACGAGGTGTCCCTCGACTTGTGTGCTAATTGTTTATATGTTCTGACTAAACAAGATAATTGCACGAAAACGGATTATTGTGTTTTCCTTTGTGAATCATATTGTACTATACCGTTTTTTATTTGAGCTCGCGTACTAACTTCGATTAGTAATAACGCACGTAAGAGACATAAGATAATGATTTGAGATTCGCAACGTTCCCACGTATGAAAACGTCTAACATTGCACAATGGTGCATGAACATGAACACTCCCCAATATTGATTGGTTAATATCCGGAAGAGGTTTAACTAACAAAGATTGTCTTTGAGACTTCTACTAACTGGAACTTGGGGGGTGAGGAATCCGGAACTGACTCCGGTCATGCATGTTAAGGAAGGAGGTCGGCATCGACATTAGATCCGTCTTTCGTTTGACTTGTTTTATTACTCATCGCCTAGAGTCGACAAATAGACTCGACCACCACGGATGAACAGTTCGAGGTGGGAGGCAAATTCAGTTGGCGCAGGAGGGTCAAGCCTACACCTCTCATAATTTAAGAAATATTGTTTATTTAAACTAGTGGAGCTGATAACTCACTGGCTAGGGTTAATAACAACCCGACAAAAATAAACAACGAACTAAGGTACAATCAGTTTTAATTAAAGAACGGTTGTCTTATTTGGGATAAGATTTGAGATAAGGATTAAGATTGAGGTAAGATACGAATGGACTAAGATTAAGAGAAATAATATCTTAAGAAGTTAAATGATTAACTCACTTATTAAGGGAACGCTTTTAAGTCGTTCATTGTGTGTGAACTATGTTTGTTCATATGTGGCTTGTTGTTTTTGCACTTCTTACTTATGTTGTGTATCTAATAAACTTCATGCTATCGATAATTAGTCGTCGTAGCCCCGTTAGCTTGGGGGCTATAAGAGAATCGTACCAGCAAAGGTGCTGGCCCCCTCGGGGGCAACTGTTTATTTTGCAGGTGCATAGCAGAAGACGATCGTCCTAAGAGTAAGAACGGGTTGAGTACTTCGGGTTGCTTTTACATTGTTACACGAGTTGTGCATGTACACTCATTTAGTAAACGGATGAGATGTTAGTATGATGTATTAGGATATGAGATACTCGGTATAAGTTGTGGTTTAAGGATTGTATTGTATTGATGCTCGAGTAATTATCCGGTTAGTCAGACCGTGACTTGTAAGAGAATAAGCCTAGTTGGTCACGTGGGTGACTAACGGCGGTAACACCAATTTAGTAGAACTTTTCCGCTGCGTTGTTAATGAACGAGATAGACTTAGGGCGACGATCACTGTATTTGGAGATGGGGTGTTACAAGTCATGAAGGTAAACACACAAGCTGGAGTTGCAGGTTAAATACAGAATTTTCTCTTATAGTTTGTTATTGAGCATGAATAACGAAAACCACTAAGGCGAACTTATTCATAAACGATTTCATCAAATAGAAAACAATTAAAAAGCAAATCCATCTGAGAATCAAAAACTAAAGCACATGGAAAACAACATGGAATAAGTTTTTTAGTGGAAATGAGGACACCAACCCCTACATCAACCAACTCTGCCAATTGTAACAAGCTGACGGGTACTCCATGCAACCTCCCAAGTGGTCCACTGTGCAAGCCTCATCCAAAGCTCCAATTATGTATTACCCTGACCGTAGTTTTGCAACGAGAAAGGCGTCATACTAGGTTTTGGGGGTTTGATTGGGCATCGTATCACTTGTCGGATCTTGCCACAAACATGGTTGGTCCAGGGACGATGACCACTAGAAGATATGATTTCAGTTGGGCGCAGTCAATTGAACTTCAAATGGAAAAGAAAAGAAACTCGATTCAGACACCAAAATCAAAGCGATACAGCGTTGTGTCCAGGCGCGCATTAGAGGTCAGTGTTCGTTGTAGCCAAGGTGAGTTTAGATCTATAGTAGCCGCTGGGAAGAAGTTGAGAAGAGGGACGTTATGAGCACTTTCATTTTTTAGGAAAGTGGGTAGGGGAATTCGGATATGGAGGAGAAAATGAGGCTTGAATCTTGTGGGGTATGGTTGCAAAAGATGAGTCGGGTAGGGTATTTTGGTTCGAAACTTCAAAGATAAGGTTGTTGCTTCGAGATGATGAACCCTGGTGTCCGATTGGGGTTTTCGCAAATGAAAAAAGCCGAGAAGAAAATCGACGCGGGATTGAGGGTAGTGAATGGTGCGACCCGCTTGAATTAGGGTTCTTCCTTGCTTTTAGAGAGGAATGATCAGAGAGGGAGATATGGTGGAGGCATATGGAGAAGATGAGGTTGTTTTTGAATGTCGATCCAGGCATTTTTGTTGTTGAAGATGAAGGGAAACGAGAGGGATGATCGATCGACGGAGATCAGAGATGGATGAACGACTAAGATAGAGGAATCATGGTGGCAGCTACAGTAATCAGGGTTTTCTATTGTTCTTGTTTTATAGAGAAGATAGTAGGGCTTAGGGGTTTGTTTGTCTTAAAAAGGAGAAAACGAGAATGAAATAAATAAAGTGCTTCTAATGGCTTGGGGTTAGGTTTAAACCCTTAACCTTAGGGTTCCTCCTATTCACACAAACCAACTACACTACTCAACGAACACAATATAAGAACGTGAGATATAATATTAAACCTTTTACTCAAACTGAATGAATTCTCGTGTTTTAATGGAAACGCAGGGTAAAACGAAAGGGTTTTGTCAATAAAAATGAAGTGTTTTCTTTTGAAGAGTCATGAAATATGGAATGGGGATAAAGAAACAAAATAATAATAATTATATGTACATAAAATAATGAAATAGTACTAATATAACAATGATAAAAATTTAAGTGAATGCAATAAAAGTGAAAACCGAATTAGATATGTGCAAGTAGCGGTAGATAAGATGAAATAAATAAGTAATAAAATAAGAGGATGTTTAATCAAATAAGCATCAAAACGAAATATACTAATATGAATGATAATATTAAAAGGCGTATAAAATGATAGAAATAACACTAAAATAATAATGGTCAAATTAAAAATAAAATTAAATGCTAGAAGCTAATTAAACGTAACAATAGATATGATAAAGTAAATAAGTAAGAAAATGAGAATAAAAGAGAACTAAATAGATAAACAAATAAGAAAAAAATAGAATATAATAAAATAAAATAAAATAGTATAATAAGTATGAAACAAATGGGAAGGGTTTAAAACGGATTGTCGTTGGATATTCATTTTCGAAGAATTGGGTTTTATTTAAATGCTTTGAAAATTGATTTAAGAATTTTGTCATAAAATGATGATTTCATTTTGGCACGCATGTTAATACATTTTGAAAAAGAAAGACTATGACCCCTCTTAGTTTATTTATTTTCTCAAAATTTGCTTTATGGGGTGAGAAATTTTTGGTATTTATAGGATTATATCTCACCTCCGTTTCTTTCCCTTGTTTGTTTTCCATTTCCGTTCGTTTGTCTTTTAGTTCAAACTTTCTCAGGATTTTGCTTCCTCTTTATCTACTATGTGTAATAGCAATTGCTCGCATGTTAAGTTTGTTGTGTGATTCCCTCTCTAAAAACTCCCATTTTGTTTTGGTTTTCTTAGTCTAGTTTAGTTTCTGTTTAAATTAAAGTTCGCGCAATCTGTTTTCTCAATTTTGACTTGGGTTTTCCGGCGTCGCTGAGCAAAACAACTGCTACATCTTCCTGTACTCGTCAGATGACTACGTTTAGGAGGTTGCATGTAATATCTGTCCTTTGGAGCGCTGTTGAAGCCTGGAGGCGGTTTGCAAAGGATTACAGTAAGGGAGAGGAAACGTTCGACTGCTTCCGGTCACCACTAGTCCTCTGAGTATTAGCAGAAATATGTGTTACTATACTTCTACCTAGGCAGTGTACCTATCGTTTTGCGGAATAGTGAATTGAGTGGGGGTTGTCGATCTCAGGGACCTCGTTCAATTAATTGACAATTTATTAACTAACTGAAAAACTAAACTAAGAAAACAGGAAACGTCACTTTTTCAGGTTTTACTTAATTTAATGATAAGAAAGACTCAACAAACTAACAAAAAATAATAAAACAGTAAAATAAACTAAACAAATAAATAAAGAGTAAAACTCAAATAAAAGGAAACACCCCGGATTGTTCTGCAAACCTTCACTTTCTAATCTATTAATAAACTTTCCCTAATTCTGCAATAAACTCAGAAACTATAATTAATTCGTCAACGGCTAAGTCTAACAAATCCTAACCAGTTGCTAGAACTAGCAGCAGGCTAATGCTCTAATCCAGACACAACTAATCGCATAAAGAGCAGTTTCTATTTGAGACCGATTAACCTATAGGCAGGATCATGCTTCTAGTCGTTAATCAGGTTTAATTCCTATGTCTTGTTAACTATCTCAGCTCTCGCGTGTTGATTAGAAAACTACAAATGTTGCTTTAATAATTGATCAGAAGATTAAAGCACATGAAGAACTGAATTAAACTACTGCATCAATGAATTAGTCAAAAGATTACAAATAAATATAAAGATCCGATTTGCTACCCCAATCCGGGGAGCTAAATAAACTACTCAAACATAACTATAAAAGTAACAAAAACAACAAAGGAAGAACACATTGATAAATTAGATAAAAAGGGAAGAAGAAACTCTGTTAGAAATTCTCCACTCCGCCTTCTATCGTCGTGTGTCTCTGCATTAATCCTCTATCAAAAGTGTGGTGTGATAACAATGGTGGAGTTGTGGTTGTGGAAGGAGAGATGGAGAGGCCGAAGCCTCTCTCTGGAGCGCGGCGGGCGTGTGCGTGAATCTCCTTTTTTTTTGAACCCTAAGTCTCGTATTTATATTCATCAGCAGCCACGGTTAATCACTCTTATGCACGGCTAAAATGTTGGCATTAATTCTATGTGTGAGTCATCGATTTCATTGGTGTGCAACCGACATCACAATGTGATGAATGTGGATGAATCACGTGCATGTTGATAAATTGGTCCCTCTGTTAATGACGTTCTATATATATATATATACTTTTCCTGCATTTGATACATAAAATACATCAGTTCACATCAAAACGTAAATCTAAGGAAAAACATATGATAAATGAGAAATACGACATGAATTGTTATGAAAATAGGAAGAATTAAAGCCCTAAAAATAGATGTATTTAACACTTATCAAACTTCCTCACACTTAGCTTTTGCTTGTCCTCAAGCAAATACAAAATATGACTACTCCTAAGGGCCATAGTATTGAAACTCAGGATCAAACAACTGCTGATGGAAAACAAGCAAAATGACAATCAAAAGAAAAGTTCTGCTACTAGCTGTAGGTTTTCGCAAACAGTGAAAAAGAGTGAAGTTAAAAAGCATGGAGAAGTTAGATTATAGAAACTGAAACAAAATAGTTTGGGATCTTCCACCATTTCTTTCCTCTAACCTTTGGATGACAAGGGGTGTGAAGTAACACCTTATTCCGTGATACCTTTCAACACCACATACTCATGATCAGAATAAGCAAGATTGAATCACATTTAACTTTTCAAAGTTCCTTTTCCTTAACATTCTATTCTGCCATTTGCATATTTAATTCATCCCCTCAGACTTTTCTCTTCACCCATGTAGCGGCTTTGGGCCTTCTATCCCAGATCACAAGACCTTAGGTAGATGGGTGATGAAGCACCCCAAGGACTTAATAACCGAATGAAGAGGCCTGTTTTAGTTCAGAAATAAATTTCAATTCAGATCAGCGGAGTACCTTGCCTTATCCTTTCATACCAAACTTTCTTATCATTCCCAAAATCCCAAACTAGACTAATTCAATTTTCATAATCAGCTAATCCACCAAATTTTAGTGAAAATAGATTCAGTTTGGATAAAACTATACATACAAACAGCCAAAAGCAGAAAGATTCTTGAGGTGGCCATCAGGCTTGTATTCAAAACATCAACAAAAAATTTCACCTGGAGATTCAATATTTATTGGCACTTAAAAGAAGCAATCCTTTCAAAATAAGAGGACAAACAAAAACAAATGTGGCATTAAGTGCCATTGTCAATATTTAGAAAGTACCCTATACTTCCTCACACTTAAGAGGAGCAATGTCCTCATTGTTCACAAATTAAAACCAAGAAAAGGACTTTCTAAATATTGAAAACTCATCAAGGATTTCATTCAGGACAATGATGACTAATATAAAAATAATCTTTAAGCAAAAAAGTCATGATAGGCTGAACATAAACATTAAAAATAAGGAGAAACTGAAACTCCCCTGATATCGTAGATTGAGGAAGGTTCCCTTCCTCACACTTAAGCTTGAACAAGGGGGATAGTGTTCCTCACACTTACGTTCCAGCAAGTGTCCAGCCTTGGGGGTACATCAACCACCATAAGAATAAAAATTTCACATGTACACACTCACAAGTACCACAAAAACGCTGAAAGCGTTGCGTTAAAGCATGGGCACCATTGCCACTTCTAAATAAACGGAAAACAAAATAAACCTAGGAAAACAAAAATAAAAACAAAACATAAATTTAACCACTGGGTTGCCTCCCAGTAAGCTGCCCGTCTTTATAGTCTTTGGCTAGACTCCTGCTTTGTTATCCCGGATCAAAAATAAAAGTAGTAAATGGCTTCATCGGGAAAACAAAGTAGATAGCAATTAAGAGCAAACCACCTGGATCAAAACAAAACGTTACGTTGGCAAATAAAATAGGAAAATGAATACTCCACAAAACCTGATGTTTGAGGAGATATTGCTGGTAACGCTGCTCAATCAGAAGACCAGGTGTGAATGGATTGTTTGCCTCAAATTCGAGGACATAAACGTCCTCCTCCTGTTGTTGAGGCTTCTGGATGCAAGGTGGGAGTTGTTGATGACTTGGTGGAGGTGGCTCTTCCTTCTTAAATTTGAGGATGCAAACATCTTCCTCAAGTGTTAAAGGCTCAATGGAAGATTCTTGTTGGCAGACAATTGTTGAGGGAGCTTCAACTTCTTCAATGTCTCTGGAATCAACCACATCAGGTACCTCCAATGGTTCACCGATAGGTGCAGACAGAATATCTTCAAATACTGTTTGCTCTATTTGAGTTGAGGTTGAAAAAGGAGGGGAATATAAATTCCCAAATAATCGCTCCAACTCTTCATCAGATAATTCACTCCTGGTATGTCGCTCCTCCTCTTCATCAGACTCCTCTTCAGCTTTAGAAATTATAGGCTTGAAATGGTCTTCACCCATCAAAGTCTTTGCTTGAGATTGGTCCAGTGGGTTCGAATGACTTTGATTTTGGAGGAAATTTGTCTGCTCCTGTGCTAGCTGATGCGACATCTGATTAAGTTTCCTTTCCCAACTCTGGTTTATAGCTTCTTGCTCAGCAAATTTGGCATCAAACTTAGATTCAATTTCAACAGATTTAGCATTAGTGGCTTTTCTCTGCTCTAGGATCTCTGCAAGCATGCTCTCTATCTTGCTCGTATCCTCCTTGGGAGGCTCCTGATAAGCGTAGAATTGTTGTTCCTCCATCTACATTCTAGTCTGCTCACCTTCCCACCAATAAGGCTGTCAAAAAGACGATTGTTGTGGCTGGTAATAATCTTGTCGCCTGAACTGGTTGCAACTTTGAGTACCCGGCTGATTATACCTGTTCAAATTCTGCTCTATGTTCATTATCGCAACCGTCGTTTCCAACTGTGTCAACACTCTCCTCAACTCATCCATGTTATCCTCCATCTTCGCTAAATGAATAAAATAAAGCAACTAAACAAAAACGAACCTAAAAAGAAAAGAAAAATAAATATTAATTAAATTAAAACAAAAAATTAAAATTAAAATTAAAACTAAAATTAAAACAATAAAAATTAAGCAAACGAAAATTAGAATAAAAAGAATAATATCAAAAGAAGACTACGAATCAAACTAATTCTAAACTATGTATTAACCTAATAACTTCTAATGAAAAAAAAAAAACACAAACGGAATAGACAAAGTTGAAATCTACCCTATTAAAATTAAAACGAATATATATATAAAAAAAAGTAAAGCAAAATATAAATGTAAAGCAAAATATGTACACGTAAGTAAAATTCAAAAACAAACAGTAAGGCAATGAACGTGCAATCGATTAGAAATAATACGTAAAGCAATCAAATCAAATAAGTAGATCCTAAACTAACTGAATCAGATTCGAATTGAATAATATTGATACGAAAATAATATTAAAAAAAAGATATGAAAAGGAAAAAAAACTAAATAAAATCTCAATCAGATAAATAAACATGTCAATTAACCGTGCTAGAGGTCCCCGACAACGGCGCCAAAAACTTGTTAGCAGAAATATGTGTTACTATACTTCTACCTAGACAGTGTACCTATCGTTTTGCGGAATAGTGAATTGAGTGGGGGTTGTCGATCTCAAGGACCTCGTTCAATTATTGACAATTTATTAACTAACTGAAAAACTAACTAAGAAACAGAAACGTCACTTTTCAGGTTTTACTTAATTTAATGATAAGAAGACTCACAAACTAACAAAAAATAATAAAACAGTAAAATAAACTAAACAAATAAAGAGTAAAACTCAATAAAAGGAAACACCCCGGATTGTTCTGCAAACCTCCTTTCTAATCTATTAATAAACGTTTCCCTAATTCTGCATAAACTCAGAAACTTAATTAATTCGTCAACGGCTAAGTCTAACGAATCCTAACCAGTTGCTAGAACTAGCAGCAGGCTATGCTCTAATCCAGACACAACTAATCGCATAAAGAGTAGTTTCTATTGAGACCGATTAACCGATAGGCAGGATCATGCTTCTAGTCGTTAATCATGTTTAATTCCTATGTCTTGTTAACTATCTCAGCTCTCGCGTGTTGATTAGAAAACTACAAATGTGCTTTAATAATTGATCAGAAGATAAAGCACATGAAACTGGAATTAAACTACTGCATCAATGATTAGTCAAAAGATTACAAATAAATATAAAGATCCGATTTGCTACCCCAATCCGGGAGCTAAATAAACTACTCAAACATAACTATAAAAGTAACAAAAACAACAAGGAAGAACACATTGATAAATTAGATAAAAAGGGAAGAAGAAACTCTGTTAGAAATTCTCCACTCCGCCTTCTATCGTCGTGTGTCTCTGCATTATCCTCTATCAAAATGTGGTGTGATAACAATGGGTGATTGTGGTTGTGGAAGGAGAGATGGAGAGACCGAAGCCTCTCTACTGGAGCCGCGGCGGGCGTGTGCGTGAATCTCCTTTTTTTTTGAACCTAAGTTCTCGTATTTATATTCATCAGCAGCCACGTTAATCACTCTTGCACGGCTAAAATGTTGGCATTAATTCTATGTGTGAGTCTCGATTTCATTGGTGTGCAACCGACATCACAATGTGATAATGTGGATGAATCACGTGCATGTTGATAAATTGGTCCTCTGTTAATGCGTTCTATATATATATATATATATATATATATACTTTTCCTGCATTGATACATAAAACATCATTCACATCAAACTTAATCTAAGAAAAATATATGATAATGAGAAATACGACATGAATTGTTATAAAATAGAAGTATAAGCCTAAAACTAGATGTATTTAACACTTATCACTGAGTTTGGTTTCTCTCACTACGCTTAAAAATGAGAAAGCATCTAGTTTATTTTCGTGTGGTATTTGCGTTGAAAATTGTAACACCCCACTTTTCTAAGACTTAACAACGTATATTATATCATAAACTTACGCAGCGGACTTTACAAAAATCTTTTCCCGGGGTGTTACCGCCACATTCTCACTAGTGAATGCTAAGGCTACTACTAGGTCACACCCACCAAAAATGGTTAAAAACTTGCTTACAACCTGTTCTCAAAAATACTTCCTTGACTTTACATGTCTTCACTAAAAGTTACCTCCTACCTACACCCCTTTTACATCATTTACCTTCTTTCAAAATATGTTAGGTCCTTATACAAACTACTACTAAAAGTAAACAAAATACTTCTTCACTTGAGACACCGTCATAACTCTCATCCTAGCTTGTCTTGAAAGTTAAAGATACACTATGACTTTCCGGATGGACTTCCCGATGACAATGACTTAGACTCCTGCCACCAACTGAAATACCCTAACCTTAGATATGGTGTTTAAGTGATAAAATAAGTTATAAGGAGGCTAAATAATGCCTTAGAAACATTAAGAAACATTTCTAATCAAAGAAAACATAAGGAAATACCAAAAGAGCAGTTTAAGCGAAAACGTGCTCTAAGCTTGGAGAGATTTGGGTGAGCACCCAAATATAATTCTTAGACCTTAGTAATATCCTAATGGTCATGTTAAACCAATTACCAAAGAAAACCAAGCTTGAAAACAAGTTAAAACAAAAATGTGCTTTAAGGAGTCTTAAAGCACATTTTTGAAAAATTGTCTTGTAAAGGTTTTGAGTGGCTAAATGTCCATCATTACTTTAATTAACATTGTAATTAGTATCACATTAGGAAGTCTAAATCAATGGGAAATCAAAAATTTCACAATTATGTGCCTTGTTTAGTGAATAGTAACCAAATAATGCTAGTTTAAGACATTAGTCAAAGTAAGTCAATTAAATGGTCAACAAAGACCACAACCTACCTTATTTGACCAAGGGGGCCGGTTTTTAAGTGTGACTCACCACACTTATCTAGCTAAGTAAAGAGAAAGCAAAAGTAAGTAAATCCACTATTTACCTTTTAACATAATATCTCACCTTTAGTAGTCCTCTCTCCTCCTTTCATTCATCTTCTCCACCGTTTCTCTTGCTCTCTTCTTCTCTTTCACGTAAGAAGCAACTCCATGCTAGCTCCACCTTCTCTTGGCCACTACTTACTCATTTAAGCTCCAAAATCAAAACCAAGTACATATATCTCTTAGTTAGCTCAAGCTCTTCCTTTCTATCTTTTCAAAACTTCAAGAGCCTCATTTTGGAGCCAAGGCAAACCACCATTAGAGGAGGAAACTCAAGCTTGGAGACTCCATTAGCTTCTCCATTCTCTTAAGGTAAAGAAAATGTAAGAAAATCTAGGTTTCCATCATTTTCTCTCCATGTCCGAAAATTATCACTCATGGGGTTCCATTTTTATGCCTTGTTCTAGCTTGTTTTCTACTCTCCAAAGGATAAAGGAGGTCCTTCTTGCTTCATATCCAAGCTTGTCTTGAGAAACCAAGGTAAAACAATCACCTTAATACCTTAAAGCACATTTTTAACCTAGGGTTTGTTCCTTAGGGTTAATGTATTATCTAGCACTCATTGGAGTCATTGGATATTGGTTAGAACATTGGCAAGGAGAGTTTGTGGTGACCGAGATTGTCAAGAAAAAGCTAAGGAGGAAAGTTTGTGAGCTTGTAAAAGACAAGGTAAATTACTTACCTTAAGGTGTTTTATTGTTTAAGGGAATGGGATTTAGATATGTGATGAGTTTAGTGTAGAGTTTACATTAGAAAAGGGCTATATATAACCTAGGAGAAACAATGACTATGTTTGAGAACTTGTGACTAAGGAGCCAATGAGAAAAGAGATAGTCAAACAATGTTGAGATGAATTACAGAAGCATTTTATTTCAATGGGAGCCTTGTTGTGTGTATTTGCAGGTTAAAGGCAAATATATGTGGAAATTCAGTGGTTAAGATTATTGTCATTTAAGGGCCTAAGTGCCAAGCATTTTAAGTTTATACACTATATGATGATGTGGTGTAGTTTTGGTGTAAATTGTGTGTTAAGATGTTGTAATGAGAATTTGAGTGATCTTGGTTGTTTGATGGTGAAAAACCAAGTGTTTGGTGTAACAATATACTAGAGAACCCATGGCAAATTTAGTGAAGAACCTAAGTGTTTAGATGTTCTAAGGAGATTTCATGACTAAGGTAGTACTAGGAACTTTAGGGTTGTTTTGATGAAAAAGGGTGAGTTTAAGGTGTATAATGAGTTAGAATGACCTAGACATGATCATGGAGGATTTAGGAATCAAATGAATACTTGAGTATTTAGGACTTAGGCAAATGTTGGTAAACAACTAGAAGAAAATAATGTGTTGGAGAAGGAGGCATAAACTTGTGTAGAAACTTTAAGTAGTTGCATAAAAGAGTTTTAGATGGTGAAAGATGCTTGGGAGATGATGTTATAGTGGTGAGGAAGCATTTGGCATAGTGGTTATATTAGGTATGAACCACCACTTAGAAACCTAGTGAAAAACATTACAAGTGTTGGCATGATTACAAGGAAAATGCATAATGACTAAGGTGGATGTTGGTGAGTGATTTAATGTGTTTAGTGGAAGGCTTAAGGTGTATTTGAGGTGCCCAAATGAGGTTAGAACATACTAGGATATATGAGGTGAAGTTTGGAGTTAAATGGGAATTTAGAAACAAGGTTCTGGAGCCGACCGACCTTAGGGACCGGACCTGCAAGGTCGGTCGAGCTCAGTTTACACTACCGGAAAGAGTTTCTGGAACCGACCGAACTTGGGGACCGGACTTACAAGTTCGGTCGGGCTTGTATTTTGTGTACGAATTAAGTCTCTGGAATGGACCGACCTTGGGACCGGACTTACAAGGTCGGTCATGCCTAGAATTTTGTAGGAATTGGTCTCTGGAATCGACCGAACTTGGGACCGGACTTGGCAAGTTCGGTCGAGCTTAAATTTCCCACGGGGAAAACTCTCGGGAATGGACCGACCTTGGGGACCGGACTTGCAAGGTCGGGTCGGTAGAATTTTCAAACGGTAATACGTCCTGGAATGGACCGACCTTGGGTAAGGTCGGTCGGTAAGATCGGTCGAGCCAAAAAAAAAAAAGAAATTTAAATTCTAAAGATGTTAATTGGTAATAAGGTATGCCATTGGTAGGGTAATAATGATTAGGAACCTGAACCTAAGGAATTAAGTTAAGTATAAACCTTAAGTTTAAAGTTAAGTTTATGGTTAAGTGGCAAAGACTTAAGAGGGTTTGGAATGGGAATCTTTAGGGATTAAGTGTTAAGTAAGGTGCAAATTAATGACCTAAAAATGAATGAATGTTTTAGGTTTGTGAATTGGGACCCCGAAGAAGGTTAAACAAACAACAGACGACTATGAACGGTACAGTCTTTCTTGTGACATGCTTGCTAACAAGGTGTCCCTCGCTTGTGTGCTATCTGTTTACTTGCTATGACTAAGACAAGATAAAGCATGCAACCGGATATTAATGTTCTCGTTGTTTGTGTTTTCTTTACACTAACCCACGAGGCTTAAGGATAGCTACTAACTAAGCTTGATACTTATTAAGTTAAGGAGAGGATTTGTACATTGGTGATTGTTGGTTAATACCCGTCAAGGTTTAACTAACACTTGGTATTTAAGACTTTCACTAACCATAACTTGGGGTGGGAGTGAGGAATCCGGAATGGTACCGGCACATGTGTATTGGGGGAGGTCGGTATCTGAATCAGATCCGACTTCCAAATAAGACTTGTCATTAGACTCGTCGCCTAGGGTCAACAAACCGACCCGACCACCCGGACTACTGTTTGAGGTGGGAGGCACATTAAGGATGGCGTGGGGGGATCAAGCCTACATCCCCAACAAATTAAGAAAGGTAGCTTATTGTCGGATAGTGCACTGCTACCGGCTAGGGTTAACCAAGCCCTACAAAAATAAGCAACCAATTAAGGGCTAACCAATCTAATAGTGGAACGGTTGGCAATTATAAGGTTAAGGAGATTGAGGACTTAAGGAGTTAAGATCTAACTCACTTATTAAGGGAACGTGAGTCGTTCATTTGCATTTGAGCTATTTATGTTCATTGTGGTTTGTTGTTTTATTGCATTTCATATTATGTTTGTGATGCTAATCAACTTCCATGCTATCGACAATTAGTCGTCGTAGCCCCGTTAGCTTGGGGGCCATGAGAGGGTCGTACCAGCATTCGTGCTGACCCCCTTTGGGGGCTGTTTTTACACTTGCAGGTAAGCGGCCGATGAAGTCACACCACGAGAGTAGGAGCGGGTAGCCCTAGGTGGGACTTTATTTTGAGTACGGGTAGCGCCTGTGCACCCGTCTGTTAGTAGTTGAACTTGAGATATTATGTGGTTTTGAAGATACTTAAAACTCGGATGGTGTATGTATTTTGGATGTATGGTTGTAAATATTTAAGTAACGGTATTTCTTGTTGATTAGACCGTGGCAAGGTCCTGGTGATAGTTTATTCCGCTGCGACGTTTAAGTATTATTTGTTAAGTTGCGATAACCACGATTGGCTTAGGACGGGGTGTTACAAAAGTGGTATCAGAGCGTAGTTACGCTCTGATCAAGAAATACCGGACATAAGAAACCACCGAGTTAGGATATAAGTTAAGAAATAAGTGATGGGTTAAGGGTGTGAGCTGTTAGTGTGAGTAGAGTCAGATGACCACTAATAAGTGTGGATCGTCTTTACCGTCTACGGACGTTATAAATTCGTTAACCGAAACAGTGGTGGATACGAATCTAATGTGAGTTGTGATTGTTCAGATGTCAGGAAGGAGAGGCCGAGGCCGTGGTCGGGGCGACGAGACTGAGATACCGGAAGGGCAGACGATCGCAGTGATCGTAGCTGCCGCCTTAGGGCACATGGGCTATCAGCCTAGTGTGGGTGCACCACCTCCACCGCCACAACCCTGGGAACCGAATTGGGTGAAGAGCCTTTCAGACCTTTGACCCGCACATTTGAAGGGGGAGACCGATCCCGCCAAGCTCGAGGCGTACATCTCCGAGCTGGAGACCGCCTTTGAGACCCTTGACGTCCCTGCTGGGATCAAGGTGCGTCTAGCTGCGTTCTACCTGAAGGGGGCAGCAGGCGATTGGTGGAAGCTGGTGAGGGCCGAGCATGTGGCCAATCCAGAGTTCGGCTGGGAGCAGTACACCGCCTTGCTACGAGCAAAGTACTACCCGCCCATGTCCAGACAAAGAAGCGCCTACAGTTGGATGCGCTCAAGCAGACCGACAAGATGACGGTGGACGAGTATTACACAGAGTTCACCGCCTTGCTCCGTCTTCTGCCAGGTCTTGGGTATTCAGACCAGATACTGGTGGACCGCTTCTATGGCGGGCTTAGCCATCGACTCCGCTACGGCATGGGGCCGACGAGTTATACTACCTTGCAGGTAATAAGAATGAGTAAGATATAATTAAGTGAATAAGATTTAGTTTGTGAGAAATAAGAGGAACTAATACCTTGGGAAGCAGGAGTGCTATCATGCCGCTGCTAAGGTTGAGATAACCGTCCAGCTGAGGGACGAGGACAATGCCAAGAGAAAGTGCTGGGAAGAGTACAGAACACCAAGGGCAAGGTGGGTACAAGAAACAGAAGTACCAGCCTCAAGCCCAAAAGAACCAGAACCAAAAAGGAAAGGAGGAAAAGGAGAAGGCTACTGATGAGCCACTGAAACTGACTTATGCTTATGCTGCTAAGCCCCTGCGCTCCAGGGCGCCAAAGAGTAAGAAAATACATCTTGAGTAAATAAGAATGGTTGACAACATTGAGACACAATCACTGATGCGATACGTAATCAGGTACTGAGACTGGAAAGGAAACCGGAGGTGGCTACCAACGACACTACTATTGCCAGAGGTGCAAGGGGGACCACCCCGGAGTTGACTGCAGGGGGAATAAGGTGGAGTGTAATTTTTGCGGTGTACTCGGGCACCGGGCATATGAGTGCTACGGGAACCCGGAGAGTAAGAATTACAGACCCAGTTTTAAGATTAAGACCAAGACCGATCAGGGAGCTGGATCCGACGGTCAGAGGAGGGTGCAGCAAGCTGCAGACAAGAACCCACGGGTGACCCAGAAGTCGGGACCCACACTACACTTGGTGGACCGGGACGATGAGCCTGAACCCTCATCGAGGCCAGGTACCGCTATAACCATTTAGTAATAAAATTACCTGCTTACCGCATTATCATGCATGCTTAGTGAATAAATAAGATAAGTGAGAATAAGAAGATTAGAATATAAGTAAGATATACCTACTACCACCTTAGGAAGCTTCAACATCTGCTATCCAATGCCTTCTACACCGAACCCGGAGTACACCGACATCGAAACCATAGACTTTCCAATCGAACAATGTCAGGTTATCCGCCCAGGTATGATTTTATTAAGGGGATACCTGACACCCGAAGCGCAAATAGCCATCATCAGGAAATGCAATCAACTAGGAATGGGACCGGGAGGTTTTTATACCGGAGTACCCAGGGGGAGCAAGAATGAAGTTAAAGATGATGAGCTTAGGCAAGGATTGGAATCCGTATGCCAAGACCTACCAAACCATGAGGACACAGGATGGAATCTCACCACCGGAAATACCCGAAGAGTTCCATCCAGTTATTACACAAGTCGTGGAGATCGCTCAGCAGTTGGAAGCTGAACCGATTCCAGACATACAAGCAGACATTTGCATTGTGAACTTCTACGAGAAAGATGGGCGACTTGGACTACACCAGGATAAGGACGAGACAACGGAGTCTCTCGAAAGAGGGATACCCGTAGTGTCTTGGTCCATTGGGGATGATGCAGAGTTTTTATACGGCGAGCAGAAGCGTGCGGACCGTGCAAATAAGTTGGTACTTAAGTCTGGAGATGTATTAGTTATGGGAGGAGAGTCAAGGATGTTATACCATGGGATTAAGAGAATCAAGCTGAATACAGCACCGTCAGCAGTGATTAATGCGACGCATATGAAACCAGGACGGTTAAACCTAACCTTTAGACAATATTAGTCATGTAATGCTTTAGTGTGGGATAAGGAATGAGATGTAAGATTGAAGCACATGTTGTAAACAGGATGGTTATAAATAAAATAACAGTGTTGTTCATATAAATTGTTACGACTCTTGTTATACCATCAATACTCATGAAGCTTATGAATACGATTAGGTCATGGACTCGGTACGGAAGGTGCGCTAAGCATACTTACAGAGGCACAGGCTGACGCCAGCGGTACTATCCTCACCGGCACCTTTCCGATTAATGGGATTGAGGCATCAGTTCTCTTCGACTCAGGGGCCTCGCATACCTTTGTCTTGGCATCTTTTGCGAGAAGGTTGGGGCTAGACGCTGATGAGCTACCCGACTTCACGGTTACGCTCCCGTCTAAGGAGAAGGTTCGTTGCACTCGCTACTACCGAGGAGCCATTGTCAGAATTAAGGGGGAAGACTTCCCAGTCAGTTTTATTGAGTTCAGGGAGTTGGGATTGATGTTATCTTCGGGATGAACTGGTTGGAGCGGCACAAGGGTCGTATCCTCTGCGCCGAGCATAGATTGCTGCTCAGGAGCCCGTCTGGGGTAACAATATCATACCGCCAGAGGCCCAGAGAGCCTTCGACTAAGATCATCACCGCCATGGCAATGTATAAGGAGTTGAGGAGAAAGGAAGAAGTGTACCTCTGCTATGTACAGGACATAGAGAGAGACCCCGAGTTCGACCCCGACTTACCGGTAGTGTCGGAGTTCCCCGACCTATTTCCACGGGAACTGCCCGGCATGCCACCCACTCGGGAGGTAGAGTTCACCATCGAGCTGCTACCTGGTACCGGACCGATAGCCAAGGCACCATACCGCATGGCTCCGGCAGAGAATGAATAAAGGAACAGTTGAAAGATTTGTTAGATAAGGGATTTATAGACCAAGTGTATCACCATGGGGAGCGCCAGTTCTCTTCGTGAAGAAGAAGGATGGTAGTCTCCGCCTCTGCATCGACTACAGAGAGTTGAATGCAGACAGTGAAGAATAAGTACCACTACCCCGCATTGACGATCTGTTCGATCAGTTGAAGGGAGCATCTGTGTTTTCCAAGATTGATCTCAGATCGGGGTATCATCAGATAGCCATTAAGGAGGGAGACATTGAGAAGACGGCATTCCGGACACGATACGGCCACTATGAGTTTACAGTGATGCCGTTCGGTTTGTCGAACGCACCGGCGAAGTTTATGGATCTGATGAACCGCTTGTTCCGGGAGCAGCTGGACAAGTCGGTTGTGGTATTCATCGACGACATATTGATATATTCGATCTAAGGTTGAACATGAGGAACATTGAGGAGTATTGGAGATATTGAGGGAGAACCAGCTATATGCTAAGTTCTCCAAGTGTGAGTTTTGGCTTGACCAGGTCTCTTTCCTAGGTCATGTCATCTCAGATGCTGGGATCTCAGTGGATCCAGCAAAGATTGATGCCGTACGTACTTGGCCAAGACCGAAGACTGTTACCGACATCGGAGCTTTCTCGGTCTGGCAGGTTACTACAGGAGGTTTGTTAAGGATTTCAGCAGGGTCGCAAAGCCGATGACCAGTCTGATGAAGAAAGATGCACCTTATGGACGGCTGACTGTGAGAATCATTCAGAGTTTGAAAGACTCACTGACCACTGCACCGGTTCTGACCATCCAGACGGTACAGAGGGCTTTGAGGTTTACTGTGATGCATCCGGCAGAGGGCTGGGTTGCGTGCTCATGCAACATGGCAAGGTGGTGGCATATGCCTCACGCCAGTTGAAGAAACATGAGGAGAACTACCCCACACATGATTTGGAGCTGGGAGCTGTAGTCTTCGCTTTGAAGATATGGCGCCACTACTTATGGGGTTAGTGTGACGATCTACACCGATCATAAGAGCTTAAGATACATATTTACTCAGAAGGAGTTGAATCTCAGACAGAGGAGATGGTTAGAATTCTTGAAAGACTATGACATTGACCTCCAATACAAAGAGGGAAAGGCCAATGTTGTAGCGGACGCCCTGAGCCGTCGAGCACACTCACTCCATTCGCTAGTTCTTTCTCCAGCTTGGTTGATGAGGTGCGAGAGGCTCAGAGGACAGATGAGTATATGAGAGAGGTCAGACAGAAGCTGACAGATGGTACTTTGAGAGTCAGAAATATGACTTCAGACTTCACGACGATGATCTGATCAGACTTAAGGGCCGGTTATGCATACCACGGGGCAACACGGATCTGAAAGACCGTATACTTAGGAATCACACTGTTCTTCAGTTTCCATCCAGGGAGCCTCTAAGATGTATAAAGACATGAAGAGATACTTCTGGTGGTCGGGGATGAAGACAGATGTTACCGAGTTCGTCTTGAGGTGTCTCACATGCCAGAAGGTAAAATTCGAGCACCGACGACCGGGCGGAATGGTACAGTCGATGCCAGTTCCGGATGGAAGTTCCATGATATCTCCATGGACTTTGTAGTTGGACTCCCACCTGCTAGGGGAGGTCTCAACATGATATGGGTGGTGGTGGATCGCCTTACCAAAGTAGCCCGATTCATACCGATGAAGGATACTTGGAAGGTGACCAAATTAGCTGAGTTGTTTGAGAGAGAAATCATGAGACATCACGGGATACCAAAGACCATAGTGTCAGATAGAGATACCAGATTCCTTTCGAGGTACTGGAGAGCTACCAGAGAAGCGTTGGGTACAGAACTGAAGTTGAGTACCGCGTTCCATCCTCAGACAGATGGTCAGACTGAGCGTACGATTCAGACACTCGAGGACATGCTGAGGGCATGTGCCTTAGACTTCCAGGGCAGTTGGATTGACAAATTGCATCTGATCGAGTTTTCATACAACAACAGCTATCACGCTTCGATCAAGATGGCACCTTTTCAAGCGTTGTACGGTAGACCATGTCGTACACCGCTCTGCTGGGATGAGTCGAGTGAGACGGTCATTATAGGACCAGAGTACTTAGAGCAAGTTAAGGCTGAAGTTCAGCAAATCAGGGAGAACATGAAAGCTGCTCAAGATAGGCAGAAGTCGTATGCTGATGTTCGACGACGAGACCTGGAGTTCGCAGTGGGCGACCGGGTATTTCTGCGAGTTTCACCAATGAAGGGTGTATTCAGATTTGGGCAGAAGGGCAAATTAAGCCCGAAGTTTGTTGGTCCTTATGAGATTACGGAGCGGGTGGGCCCGGTTGCTTACAGGTTGAATTTACCTGCTGAACTGGGTAAAAATGATGTTTTTCATGCACAGCTAAAGAAATACATGCACCACCCCTCCCATGTGTTAGAACCTGAGAGGTTGACATTAGAACCGAATATGAGATCGTGGAGACTCCTCAGAGAATCTTGGACAGTAAGACTAGGGACACTCGCCATAAGTCAGTGCGACTGGTGAAGGTTCTCTGGTCTAACCAGGATGTCGAAGAGGCCACGTGGGAATTAGAGGATAAGATGAGGGCGAAGTACCCTTCTTTGTTTACTGACTAGATCGTCTGTATAGGGTACGGGGCGTACCCCTTTTTAAGGGGGGTAGAGCTTCCTCGCTTTTGAGTTAGGAAACGAACATGTTTGTCGTTTGTTTGGTTGTGTAAGATGTGATTTTGTGTAAGTTGCTACACTTTGGTGATAAGTTTGAGTTATGTATAATACTTATGTATTGTATTTGTGATTGACCTTGAGTCTTGAGATGTGTGAATGAGAATATAAGATGTGGTGTTAAGATTAAGAGAATTGAGTACCGTGAATGGTTAAATATATGTGAACTTTGGGGACAAAGTTCTTTTAAGGGGGTAGATTGAAATACCCCAAACTTAGATATGGTGTTTAAGTGATAAACTAAGATATAAGGAGGCTAAATAATGCCTTAGAAACATTAAGAAACATTTTAATCAAAGAAAACATAAGGAAACACCAAAAGAGCAGTTTAAGCAAAAACGTGCTCTAAGCTTGGAGAGACTTGGGTGAGCACCCAAATATCATTCTTAGACCTTAGTAATATCCTAATGGTCATTTTAAACCAATTACCAAAGAAAACCAAGCTTGAAAACAAGTTAAAACACAAAATGTGCTTTAAGGAGTCTTAAAGCACATTTTTGAAAAATTGTCTTGTAAATGGGTTTTGAGTGGCTAAATATCCATCATTACTCTTAATTAACATGTGTACTAATTAGTATCACATTAGGAAGTCTAAATCAATGGGAAATCAAAAATTTCACAATTATGTGCCTTGTTTAGTGAATAGTAACCAAATAATGCTAGTTTAAGACATTAGTCAAAGTAAGTCAATTAAATGGTCAACAAAGACCACAACCTACCTTATTTGACCAAGGGGGCCGGTTTTTAAGTGTGACTCACCACACTTATCTAGCTAAGTAAAGAGAAAGCAAAAGTAAGTAAGTTAACTATTCACCTTTTTAACATAATATCTCACCTTTAGTAGTCCTCTCTCCTCCTTTCTTCATTCTCCACCGATTTCTTTGCTCTCTTTCTTCTCTTTCACGTAAGAAGCAACCTCCATGCTAGCTCCACCTTCTCTTGGCCACTACTTACTCATTTAAGCTCCAAAATCAAAACCAAGTACATATATCTCTTAGTTAGCTCAAGCTCTTCCTTTCTATCTTTTCAAAACTTCAAGAGCCTCATTTTGGAGCCAAGCAAACCACCATTAGAGGAGGAAACTCAAGCTTGGAGACTCCATTAGCTTCTCCATTCTCTTAAGGTAAAGAAAATGTAAGAAAATCTAGGTTTCCATCATTTTCTTCCATGTCCGAAAATTATCACTCATGGGGTTCCATTTTATGCCTTGTTCTAGCTTGTTTTCTACTCTCCAAAGGATAAAGGAGGTCCTTCTTGCTTCATATCCAAGCTTGTCTTGAGAAACCAAGGTAAAACAATCACCTTAATACCTTAAAGCACATTTTTTTAACCTAGGGTTTGTTCCTTAGGGTTAATGTATTATCTAGCACTCATTGGAGTCATTGGATATTGGTTAGAACATTGGCAAGGAGAGTTTAAGTGGTGACCGAGATTGTCCAAGGAAAAAGGCTAAGGAGGAAAGTTTGTGAGCAAGGTAAATTACTTACCTTAAGGTGTTTTATTGTTTAAGGGAATGGGATTTAGATATGTGATGAGTTTAGTGTAGAGTTTACATTAGAAAAGGGCTATATATAACCTAGGAGAAACAATGACTATGTTTGAGAACTTGTGACTAAAGAGCCAATGAGAAAAGAGATAGTCAAACAATGTTGAGATGAATTACAAGAAGCATTTTATTTCAATGGGAGCCTTGTTGTGTGTATTTGCAGGTTAAAGGCAAATATATGTGGAAATTCAGTGGTTAAGATTATTGTCATTTAAGGGCCTAAGTGCCAAGCATTTTAAGTTTATACACTATATGATGATGTGGTGTAGTTTTGGTGTAAATGTGTGTTAAGATGTGTAATGAGAATTTGAGTGATCTTGGTTTTTGATGGTGAAAACAAGTGTTTAGGTGTAACAATATACTAGAGAACCCATGGCAAATTTAGTGAAGAACCTAAGTGTTTAAGATGTTCTAAGGAGATTTCATGACTAAGGTAGTACTAGGAACTTTAGGGTTGTTTTGATGAAAAAGGGTGAGTTTAAGGTTATAATGAGTTAGAATGACCTAGCATGATCATGGAGGATTTAGGAATCAAATGATATACTTGAGTATTTAGGACTTAGGCAAATGTTGGTAAACAACTAGAAAGAAAATAATGTGTGGTAGGAGGCATAAAACTTGTGTAGAAACTTTAAGTAGTTGCATAAAAGAGTTTTAGATGGTGAAAGATGCTTGGGAGATGATGTTATAGTGGTGAGGAAGCATTTGGCATAGTGGTTATATAGGTATGAACCACCACTTAGAAACCTAGTGAAAAACATTACAAGTGTTGGCATGATTACAAGGAAAATGCATAATGACTAAGGTGGATGTTGGTGAGTGATTTAATGTGTTTAGTGGAAGGCTTAAGGTGTATTTGAGGTGCCCAAATGAGGTTAGAACTACTAATATATGAGGTGAAGTTTGGAGTTAAATGGGAATTTAGAAACAAGGTTCTGGAGCCGACCGACTTAGGGACCGGACCTGCAAGGTTGGTCGAGCTCAGTTTACACTACCGGAAAGAGTTTCTGGAACCGACCGAACTTGGGGACCGACTTACAAGTCCGGTCGGGCTTGTATTTTGTGAACGAATTAAGTCTCTGGAATGGACCGACCTTGGGACCGGACTTACAAGGTCGGTCATGCCTAGAATTTTGTACTGGAATTGGTCTCTGGAATCGACCGAACTTGGGACCGGACTTGGCAAGTTCGGTCGAGCTTAAATTTCCCACGGGGAAAACTCTCGGGAATGGACCGACCTTGGGGACCGGACTTGTATGGTCGGTCGTGGTAGAATTTTCAACCGGTAATACGTCCTGGAATGGACCGACCTTGGGTAAGGTCGGTCGGTAAGATCGATCGAGCCAAAAAAAAAAAGAAATTTCAAATTCTAAAGATGATAATTGGTAATAAGGTATGCCATTGGTAGGGTAATAATGATTAGGAACCCAAGAACCTAAGGAATTAAGTTAAGTATAAACCTTAATGTTTAAAGTTAAGTATTAAGGTTGGTGGCAAAGACTTAAGAGGGTATGGATGGGAATCTTTAGGGATTAAGTGAGTTAAGTAAGGTGCAAATGATTAATGACCTAAAAATGAATGAATGTTTTAGGTTTGTGAATTGGGACCCCGAAGAAGGTTAAACAAACAACAGTCGACGGTGAACGGTACAGTCTTTCTTGTGACCTGCTTGCTAACGAGGTGTCCCTCGGCTTGTGTGCTATCTGTTTACTTGCTATGACTAAGACAAGATAAAGCATGCAACCGGACATTAATGTTCTCGTTGTGTTTGTGTTTTCTTTACACTAACCCACGAGGCTTAAGGATAGCTACTAACTAAGCTTGATACTTATTAAGTTAAGGAGAGGAATTGTACATTGGTGATTGTTGGTTAATACCCGTCAAGGTTTAACTAACACTTGGTATTTAAGACTTTCACTAACCATAACTTGGGGTGGGAGTGAGGAATCCGGAATGGTACCGGCACATGTGTATTGGGGGAGGTCGGTATCTGAATCAGATCCGACTTCCAAATGAGACTTCTCATTAGACTCGTCGCCTAGGGTCAAAACCGACCGACCACCCGGACTACTGTTTGAGGTGGGTGGCACATTATGGCGTGGTTGGGGATCAAGCCTACATCCCCAACAAATTAAGAAGGTAGTTATTGTCAGATGTGCCTTCTAGCTACCGCTAGGGTTAACCAAGCCCTACAAAAATAAGCAACCATTAAGGGCTAACCAATCTAATAGTGGAACGGTTGGCAATTATAAGGTTAAGGAGATTGAGGACTTAGGAGATTAAGACTAACTCACTTATTAAGGGAAACGCGTGAGTCGTTCATTTGCATTTGAGCTATTTATGTTCATTGTGGTTTGTTGTTTATATTGCATTTCATATTATGTTTGTGATGCTAATCAACTTCCATGCTATCGCAATTAGTCGTCGTAGCCCCGTTAGCTTGGCCACCATGAGAGGGCCGTACAGCATTCGTGCTGACCCCCTTTGGGGGCTGTTTTTACACTTGCATAAGCATCGGATGAAGTCACACCACCAGAGTAGGAGCGGGTAGCCCTAGGTGGGACTTTATTTGAGTACGGGTAGCGTCTGTGCACCCGTCTGTAGTAGTTGAACTGAGATATATTATGTTTTGGAAGATACTTAGACTCGGATGGTGTATGTATTTTGGATGTATGGTTGTAAATATTTAAGTAACAGTATTTCTTGTTGATTAGACCGTGGCAAGGTCCTGGTGATAGTTTATTCCCGCGGCGACGTTTAAGTATTATTTGTTAAGTTGCGATAACCACGATTGGCTTAGGACGGGGTGTTACACCAACCCTAGTGGAGTTTACAAGGTAGACATCTACAAAGTAGCTGAATGTTGTTTCACTCCCTTCCCACAAGGCTTACCAAAAGCATTCAATCTGCAACCACAAAACACATACACAAAGAAAGGGGTCGCAGGTAAAGTCGGAAAAACTGAGTAATCCTTGCTACAACCTATAAAATTCATTTAGCTTTATAAAACTCTTTAAGACTTCATAAATAACATCACCAAGATTCATAGCAAGTTATAACATCAAAACCCACACAAAATGATCTTACCAAGGCAGTATACATTCGCCCACATATTGCCTTAGAACAACAATGATAATTCCACCAAAAAATGTCTCGGTTTATTTCTTTCCACCAATCCTTAGGCACACCGGTCTTTCGACAAAGGTCACTAAGACCCTCGGCCCCTTGGATACTTATAACCACCTCACCCTATGTTCTAAAGTGTGCATACCCCCTGTAGGTCAGCTGCCCATAGAGTAGATCATAGTGGCTTACCCACAATACATTGGTAGTGGGGGAAAATCATTGTAGAGCTTGCCAATCATGGCTTATCAATTTCCTTGTTCATAACACCATAAATAATAACAATGATTAGGAACATTAAACCATAACCTCAGCTTGAGTAAAATAATTACATAGCACATCAAGACAAGCTACAACATTCGGCCATCATCAAACAAGCAATAACCAAGTTATACCCCTCTTAACACGTAATTTACCTTTAAAATAAGACCTAAATTAAGGTCTAACATCTAAGTATTTTCGTCCCACCTTCAAACCAACTTAACACCATTATCTTATGGTCAAATAGCCACAAAATCAAGGAAAGAAACAACCGAAAGCACTAACATATTTTTGGTAGAAGTCATAACACATTAAAGCACATTTTTAGCCTTTAAACTCACCTTTACTTACCATATCCCAACTGTATGTTCATCCACGAACTTGACCAATGAAAGATGGATAAATAACCATGAAATAAAAACTCAAACCATGAAGGTTACTCATGGAAAACAAACACATAACCTGCCCCAAAGTTAAGGCACCAAAATACACCAAAAAGTGACCTTAAGCAAACAAGTGTTGTACACAAGAATTACCTGACTTACTCAGGCCATTTTTCTTCTAATATCTTCTAGGATTATCAAGGATTTTATTTCCTCCTAACTCCTCTAAAAATTGGCAGCCTCTAGCTTAGAACGTCATCTATTTTCTCCTTGGTTTTCACCCTCCTTGGTCTCGGTTTTGCCTTCTCTTGCTGACCTGATTGCTCTACTTTCTTTGGCTTACTTTGCTAGGTGAAATATGAGATGAAGAGCTGATTTGGTGTGAGAGTAAAGGCCTGGCCGATGGGCTCTTTATATAGGCAAGGGAAGCTTACCTCTTAAGCTAGGAAACCTTAGTTTATAATATATCTCATAAATATCTTCTCATTTCCTATTGGGCCAAGCTTTGGCTGAATAAAATGATAACTCACGGCTGATCAAGCAAGGATGGGACAGCAATTACAACAGCAATGATGGGCTGCAATGAGCATTAAATGAGCCTTAAATGTAGCCATCTTGTTTGGCTAGTTGTAGCCACCTCCTCTTAGTCCTTGTTTGGCTAGATGTTCTAAGGTTGCTTAATGATGAAGAAAGGTTAAGATAAGGCTGGCTAACTCCTTGTTTTTGGTGCCACATTATGTATAAGTATTTAAGGTTAGTTTTATCCATGTAAAGGAAACCTAAATCAACCCACCAATAACCATGTGACACCTATTAATGATTCTAGGATATAATAATACATAAATGACTAAGAAAAAGTTGATTATATAACAAAAATACCTAAGCACCTCAAACACATGTTACCTCACTAGGTCGCCACCTTGTGGTTACTTCAAAGTAGGTTGCCACCTCGTGCTAACCTTTACTAGGTCGCTACCTCATGGTTAACAAGTCAATTTTTGATGTATCTTAAGGATAAAAGTAGCTACGATGGAATAAAACTAAATGTAGAAACATTTATAGCTACTAGGGTTTTACCGGGCTTCCTAGGGTTTTACCAGGAATATTTAGGGTATTATCGAGAACATTGGGTTTCCAGGGTTTTCAAGGCTATTTCCAAGATTTTCGGCACTTTTGGGACTAGGGTTCCCTAGGGTTTCCAGGGCTCCTGGGACTATTTCCAGGATTTCTGGCACTTTTGGGATTTGCGGGACTTAGGGTTCTTGGAACTTCCAGGACTTCGGGTTTTATCATAGCTCGGGGTATTTCAAAAATACATCAGGGTGAGTGGCTCATAATTGGAAAGGGGAAATGGCAGTGATTCGGGTTCCAGAGCTTGGGGAAAGAGGAAATGAGAGTGTTGTTCATTTATTTGTTAAAATCTTCAATTTCACTGATTTGGGTAAGTGACTTTGTGAACCAAATCCTCACGTGTTATCCTTTGGTTTCTCTTGCATAACGGATACATTGTTATAGATTACATTATCGGCATGTATGGGGTGTCGATCGGGCTTCAGTGACCTGACACAACCCTAACCTTGTGATTGATTTGGTCCACATAACAGCTTCAAATCAAATTGTGGATTGCTCCATGGATGCCGCCCCAGCAAGTCTAGGGGTTGACAAGATTAATGGTGTTTTGGCTTGTTTGGTTGCAGGATTTTGGCAAGAGATTGCTACAACTAAGTACTTTTGGTCATCCCTTTGTTGTTTCCTTGTTCTTTAAACCTTATATGTTTATGGCTTATTCCTGGTGTCTATCAACAGTTATTTTGATGTACCGTTAATTAAGTGGGGGTTCATGTCGGGTTGGTCTTTTTAGGTACGAGCTAGACACACTCTTGTGATTGGGAAGCAATTTGAGTCATTACCATGCAGATAGGTTGGCACGGTTTCAGATCTTTGACTTCACACTCAAATTCTGTTTAAACTGTTTTAGGTTTCTCATGTTGTATCCTCAAGAATGCTTCCCCTTGAATAATAAAATTGTCTCTTCCGAAAAAATATTGTTAAATACAGACATAATTTCTATAATATACTCAATCTAGATTATAAAAAAAGAACAATACAATGACTATTCTAATTTTCATTAGGATATATTTAGATTAAATCAAACTTTTTTGACATATTCATTCAAGTCAATAGAATTTAATCTCATTATTATATCAGGTTGGATAAACTTTTAATTACTATAATTTCAAATCATTCGGGTCCATATTAGTTTCAGATCACAAGTATTTTAGGTCAGATCAATCATGTTTAAAATATTGAATTTGACAACTCTACCTAAAACTGGTAAAAATACGTTAAGCAACTGTCCAATTCTTTTACAGCATTATCAAACAAGTGTATTTGATTAGTTAATTTTTTCCCTCTATACATCACATACATCAATAGTCATATCAACTTTTTATATAACTGATATCAGCTATCAATTTGCTCTATAATCTGCCGAATCCCTGAACGAGATTTCTAATGCAACACGAGATCACATGTATTCGACCAAAGCGACATAGGACAGAATAAGAATAGATTGACCCACCAGATTGGTACCGCTACAAACCAAACTTAGTACAAGAACTGCCACAACATATAAGATCAAATATCCAAACCTCTGCACATAACCAGATGGTTTACTATCCTATTGCCTCGCATTACAGCTTTCGGGAAGTGCTGTTTTTGAGCAAATTTTCGTCTATGAACAACTAACAAGAATCTGACAGTCTCAAAACTTCAGAAGGAAAAGAAATTATTACACTGACAAATACAAGCAAGCTCTAGCCAAACATGAACGAGTTGAGGGGCTCAATATCGATTTAGTAAAAAAGCGGATCCTTGCAAGATTTCTTACGGTTACTCTAAACGAATTATCCTTACCTTTGCAGCCCGAAGAGCTCCATCTCAAGTGACTGAATCATTAGACGGTTGGTAACAACCCCAGCGCAAAGGAGGATCACTTCCAATAGAAAGAAAGCTTCAACTTTGAATGATTCACCTAACCTGAGTAGGAGAGCAAAGCAGCCCTGACGCATCAGCTCCAATAACTGAAAGCTCACAGACAGAGCACAGTTGCCCTTCTAGATCAGGCACAAAACGAGATCCACAGTAAGGGCAAGAAACATCTTTTTGGCCCCTGTATATGGGCACATAGGTGGCTCCACAGACAACAAACGGGTTTCTGAAGTCATAATTCAACTCAGTCGTGTCAGTCATATTCTTGGAAGCAGCATGCTCAACTTGTCTTGCTAGCTTTGCTTGGTTCTCACTAGGGTTTGTCTCAAGCAGCCTCCTCGCAAAGTTAGCTGCTGTGGCAAGGTTCTTTGCCTTGTAGCAGACACTCATGGCATTCTGCAAAGCAAGCCTCAGATGTGGCAACTGGAGGTTGCAGTGGGTGAAATAAGCAGCAAGCTCTTGTTGGCGAACCGGGTCATCTCTCATCTCTCTCCTCTTAACCTCCATTTTGAGACCTAATACATACTCTTTGACAATGACAACCAGCTCTTTCACCTCATCAACTTGTCTTCTAGACTCAACCACAATGAGAGGGATGGTGTGAAGAATGCCGACAAACAATCGAAGAGCCTCAGTGAACTTTCCAGTAGTTGTGGCCTTGTAGCCAGCCTTGAGCTTATCTTCCAACTGGGTGAAACTGAAGATGAGGGCGGGAGGGCCCCTCACATTAGGGCTCGTAGACTCATCCCAGCCTCTCTCAAGGGCAACAGAGATCACAGGGCAAGATGGGAGCTCTTTCATATAGCTGTGGCTGCCAGTGTGAAGATCGAGGAACATGGGCTTCAAGGGGCCAAAGTTTTTGATTCCCAGTTGCCTGTTCAACAAGCGCATAGCAGTGTCATAATTCCCAGCAGCAGCATGTTCTGCTGCAAGTGAAGATCTCTGGATCCAGATCTGGCTCACAGGCATTCCAGGTGTTGGGACCACAAAGGCTGAGGAACGGTTACTGGCCTTAGGAGTGCTCTCTTCAGCAGGAAGGTCCAAGTCAAGCCCCCAACCTCCGTCCTCATCTTCTTCAGCAACTTCTCCCTCTGAACCTGATAAGTATATAGGGTTAAATATTAACATAAGAATCAAGACCAACTCCATCCAGATTGTTCTGCCCAGAAGGCTGAAATCTAGAAGAATATACTTCATCTAAAACCACAGACAACCTTCTTTTCATACTGGTCAAACTATTTTAAGTTCAAGCGTTAATATTTCAAATCAGTAGGTAAAAATTGCCTGTATACGATAATCATGTCAGAAAATGAGACTGCAAAGTGCGAAATTGGATGGAAGAAATTTCATAATTTAACGCTCAAAATAGTGGAGAGAGCTGCCAACAATGTACAAAAACAAAGGGGGCTGGAAGGAAGCGAGATAGAAAATGAACCTCCCAAGATATCTCCATTCTCTGCAGCCTCATAATCATCCACACCTAGATCCTCAACCCAATCTCCTTTAACGACATCATCTTCTTCATCATCAGCAACAGTACGGCTAACATTATCAAGCCCCCCATCAAAAATCCCCTTCACTACTCTAAGTAGTGGCCAATCACCACCACAAGAAAGTGGTGGAAGTGGCATCAGAAGAGAAGGTGTTTTCCCTTCAGGCAAGGTAGGGAGATCATCTCCCAACTCAGCTGCTACCCTGTCAGCTACATCTTGAAGGCCATGAACTGACGCAGTAATGTAGGCGAGAGGCAAATGACCGGCATTTTCCAAAATCTTCACACGTTCTTTGACATCCCCAAGATAAAGGGCGTTATGAAACTGTCCCATGATATCATTCTTTACCTCAGCAATCTTCAGCATCTTGGACAGCTTATCATTGTTTCCAGTGATGAGGTACAGAAAGGACAGACGCTCAAAATTCTTGGTTCTCTGATAAGCATACTCTACTATACCAGCATTGCCTTGGCGAAGAGCTTCAACTCCTAATCTATACCAGTGTTCCTTCTCATCAATTTCCTTGGCTGAAGCAACTGCGATCTGAATGTTTCCACTCTCAAGAGCTAAGTTGAAACGGGTTTTCTCGTCTTTCACAAAATGGAGAGCAACTTCTGGAAAACCCTTTTGTTGCAAGTAAGCAATCATGGCTTGACCAACAAGCTGGGAGCCTTTAATCATGCTCATAATATGGTCATATCTCTTCCTCATTAACGAGAGTTTAAAAATGTACTCTGTTGCATCAATAACTATTGCCTTGTTTTTGCCATCACGGTCCAGGCAGAAGATCGTATTTCCAGCAACCTTAGTGATGTATATGGGAACTTCAAGAGTTCTGACTATACCACTATCACCATTGGGAAGACAATATTTTATATGGTTCAGTGTTGTATAGATAAATACACCATTCTCATCCCATGCACCACTCTTAACACGAATTGTTTCATGAAGGGTGCACTGATGCACCAGCTGCTTATTGGCAATGACTATGGCATGCTTGCTCAGAAGAGCAACATTCTCCATATCAGTAGACCATACAACATACTTGACAAAAGGGGTTGGAAGCTCACCCAAAACCATCCTTTGCTGAAGATCAAATATCAGAACTTTATCCTCTGCTCTGCAAAGCAAGTTACCAGTCCCAGCATAGAAAATTGCATCAGTGGGAATTGGAAGCAGGGTCTTCTTCACAATCTCATTCTTCAAATTCTTGACCATCACGTGGTTGCTGCTCTTGTCAAGCACAGCAAACCTATTACGTGCAACAAAAACTGCTGACCCCCCTGCACCTCTTTTGGCATCTTGAGCCATATCACCCTTACCAAAGCTGTCTTTAGGTATGATGAAGAGCTCATAGGATCCACCATCTACATCAGAGCAGATTAAGACTGCATTCTCAGTGGGGCTATATGAAAGAGTTCTTGGGCTTTGGTTCAGACTGGTAGACCCAGGCCGCCTGATGGGAATCACTTGAGTGTCACGTTGATTAGAGAACTCATAGAACCTTAGGAACCGGTCTTTTGCATAAAACATGGTGTTACCACTCACAGAAAAGGCAGGCCTTTCTCTCTCCAGCTTGAAGACAATCATTCCACTATCATGGCCAGCAGCAAGAAGATTCATTTCCGGGTGAGCTGTGAGGATCCAGAATCGGTCATGCTCACGACGGAAAGTCTGGATACCAGTCCGCTTGGTTACATCCCAAACACGAATACTCTTGTCTTCTGAGTTAGAAACGATAATGTCCTGCTTGGAGTGGAACATCACACATGAAACATTGTTCATGTGCCCTCTTAATGTGTCTACTTCCCATGCCTTTGTATCTGAAAAAACAAGATTTCTATTCCATGTGAATATTAACTATCAGATAGAAGTTATGTATGGATGAAATCTCCCAGGAAATGAAATCAGAATAGAGACTCAATGATATTGATTAAGTTGAGGCTGAGGTCTTTCTTCCAATGAAGATAAAAAAATCCACAAACCAACACTCGAAAGAAATAGGGGGAAATCATTTCTGAAGAAACATGATGTCTATCCAGAGAAGACAAATAGAACATAGAGGGAAGAAAGCAGGATCAGATGATAAAGTTACCATTCATACGCCAAAGTTTCACTTGACGATCATCAGCTCCAGACACAATAAGGGGCAAAGAATGATGGAAAGAAGCCCAATTTACTCCCCTGTCATGACCTTCCAATACATATTTCACAACACCATCAATACCTCCAAACAAGTCAGTGTTCATTTGACTTAACCGTAGCATGTCATCTGCGGGAGAACCTGCCTTCTTCCTCAGAGCTCCAATATCCCAAACACGAACAGTTTGATCAAGAGATGCTGAGACCACAAGGTCTTCTTTAGGGTGGAATGAAGCACACATAACATAGTGGTTGTGACCAGTCAGAACAGCAATGCAAGTACGAGACTGCCAGTTCCATACACGTATGGTCTGGTCATCACTGGCACTGACAATCCACGGGTGTTCGTGGTGAAATTGCACAGTACGGATATAATCAAGGTGTCCGAGAAGAGTAAAAAGACACCTGTGCATCTTATAGTTCCAAACTTTGATTTTGTAATCATCCCCTGTAAATAGAAAGAACAATAGAACAAAAAAATAACAAAATGAGCAGTGATCTAGCAAATTAACCAAGCTTTAATAATTTCTAGTCAATACATACTTAACTATCTCCCGAGAGAAAAGTTATAGTCTTCCTACTTAAGCCTTCATAATATAGCCCCGACTTGCCTACATCTGGCCCCGTAATTTCACCACAATGATAAATTGAAATTTTTCTACAACTCCAAATAGGGAAGCATGAAATTCTTGCTGGAACAGGACATCCAATATCTGATTGACTTGACATCAGAAGGTCAGATCTTTAAGCTAACAAAAGGGGGCAACATTGGTGATCCCAACAACTAGTTTGAGTACTCAAACAAACGCGGATCACAATTAATTTTCCCACTCCCAAAAAGATCCGAGCAACTATGAAGACAGCCCAATGGTGCAGGTTCAGATATCAATCACAAGGATAATATATCACCCAAATGATTAAACTAAATCAAGCAGAGAAGTTACTCCAGACGGTACCAAAAGAACATGTGTAAATTAAAGATTCCGTTCAACTATCGAAAGCAGTATTAGTACAAGTTCAAGACAAGCTATATATTTGAGAGGGAAGGGGGATTGTGACAGAGGTCAGAGGGGACAAAGAAGGGAAGCTCAAGGGATCTTTCGAGAGAAAAGATGGAATCAATAAAAGAGTGGTTAAATGGGCCACAATCCACTTGATATAGAAGAATGAAAACAATCCTGATTCGGCACCAAAACAAGCGTTGTATTAGAGCGAGGGGATCAAGGAAATAGTAATCATATGAAGTACCTCCAGAGACAAAGAGAGGCTGAGATTTGTGGAAATGAACACCACGAACTGGTCCATCATGCTCATCAAAGCGATCAATCAGCGTGCCCATCCGATAATCCCATAGCTGGACCACACCACTGTGAAGACTAGCAAGGATCCATGGTCTCTTACTGTGGAAGCTCAAACCCTTGACCCTGTTACTCTTGGTCTCAAACTTGGTCAGCATTTTTTTAACTATCGGCCGATCTCACGCTCCACCACTAGATCGACAACGCAAATCCAGTTAGAAGCCACCAATACAGGAAGCCACTCCGAATAAGTTCACCGTCAACTTCGACACTCGCTCAGGCCAAATCCAACTCAAACCAAACTCCTACTGAGACACGCAAGCCAACCCCACTGCTCCACGGCCCTGGATTTAGATGAACACTGTCAATTTCCCTATAAGTTGAGCAAAAGCCTGGGGAAGAGAATCAAATAGTATTCAAACCCGGGCGGATCATAGGTCCCAATGATGAAATTTTGAATAAGTATCTTGCAAGGCAGAGGAGTTAACTTTACCTCAGATCTGATCAATGAAGGAGGAAATCAAGTGACTTCCACTGCGGCGTTGGCATTCACCGGCGCGACAAGTTAACTTCTACTCGAGGAAGTGCTAGACAGCTAGAGAGAGATTTAGATTAGCAAAGGAAGGCTGAATAGGAAAGGGGGATGAGAGTCGGTGGGAAACGAGAGGAATTCGATTTCACCCTCAGATCTAGTTCTGTTGAGTGTTCTATGCGATTAATTTGATGGAAGGGTAGTCAGTCGGTAGAGTAGGGGGAGAGGAGAAAGAGCAACGGCAGTGACTACAGTGAATCTCGCACGGGCAGATCACGTCAGTGGATTGGTGGTAATGGTATGGGAGGTCATAAAAATCTCAGCCGTTGGATAAATCATCAACAGTAAATGATCTTTCGGATATGACTGATAATCTAAGCAACCATGGGATTAGGAGGTCTTCGATCTCAAGCAAAGTTGGGCTCTTCAGTTTCAACGGTCGGGATGCATTCTAGGGTGCGTTTGTCAATTTATTTCTCTTTTGGTCTTTTTTTGTCAACTTAGCAAATACGAATAACCCTTTGGCTATTTTGTACTCTCTCCGATCTGAATTTACATGTTGTTTGTTTTATCACATGTTTTTTCACTTCAATAAGATAAAATAATTTCATAAAACTAAATTTTGTAATAAATAGTTTATCATATAAGGAATCATTTGTAAAATTTAAATTTTTAAAATTATTTTATCATATATGTTAAATATTAAAGTTAAACGACACGTCTAAATAGTAAACAAAACCGTCAATTCATGACGAAGAGAGTACTTTGCTAGTATATTAGTCAAAATAGTTCATTGTCTTTTTAAATTTGAGAAAAATTTTATAAAATATCACTATATTTTTGGCTAACTTATGAAATACCCCAAAATAAAATGAATTTCACAAAATGTCACTACATTTTTGTGAAAGTCCATGAAATGGTGAAGGGAGGAATGGGGGGGGGGGGTGGGGAGGATAGGGGAGGGGAGGGGTGTGGGAGGATAGGTGGAGCAGAAGATTTGGGTTTAGGTTCGCGTCTGGGCCGAGGCCTGGAGGGAGCAACGCGTGGACAGCGCACGCAAAGGTTCCCAAGCTAATTACAAGAGGAACAAGAGACAGGTTCCCATTCATAGAAGACTTGTTGGAAGAGGGTTCTCGTAGGGGTGCAAATTTCAAGTTCTCTAGTGATATCCTAGCTGAAGCCGACTTCAACTAGGGCTCTAGCAAAGGATATTCTCGATTTGATCGCAGTAGATTGGTCAGTTTGTAGGGGAAGACCAATTTTAGAGCAGATCTTCCTCATACTAGAGTGGGACCACTAGTAGAAAAATGGCCATATTCGGCCCCTCATTTTCGGCGGTTTTTAAATTTTCGTCGAAAATGTGTGTATGGTCATGCTATTTTCGGCGGTTGTATATAGGAACCGCCGAAAATAGGCAAGTCGAAGCCTCATTTTCGGCGGTTCCTATTTACAACCGCCGAAAATAGTCAAGTCGAAGCCTCATTTTCGGCGGTTCCTATATACAACCGCCGAAAATGAGGCTTCGACTTGACTATTTTCGGCGGTTGTAAATAGGAACTGCCGAAAATGAGGCTTATTTCTTATACCCTAACGCCCCGACTCGACATATCGAAGCTCTGCTGTGCCTCTCTTCTTCCTCGCGCGACCTCTCGCCCTCCAATCGCCCTCTCTTCTTCCTCGTCGCCGCCGCACCTAACGCCGCCGACTGTCGCCGCCCCAGTCGCGCCCTACCCCCCGCTGCTGCTGCCAAAATCGAACGCGAACAAAGAATCGGGGTTAGTTTTTCTCCGATTCGAAACTTTTGAAATTTTGTTGAATTGGGTCCTAATTTGTTGTTTATATGTAATTGTTGATTGATATATGTATTCTGGAGTGTAATTGATTGATTGGTTTGATTGGAAATACAATGTGTGGGCAATTTTAGAAAATAAACTATACGCTCGCAAGGTGTTCGATGAAATGATTTAACCAATTTCAGTGATTTTTTTTTGCTATCTTACCATTCTTTATGTGAATTTTCAAGAAGTAAATGACCTTGGTGAATTGACGTATCAATTGTACTGTGTTTTCTTCATTTAGATACTACACAAGATTGGCAGTAGTAGTCGCGTTAGCTAGCTCATCGTCGTCTTCACTCGCCACCCGCTTCCGCTTGATCCTCGTCCTTCCAAATACCGGTTAGTTTTTTTTTTCAACCTAAATCAATTTCAATTTATCGTGCATAATTGTTTGTATAATTTGTTGATTAAAATATAATAGTTAGTTGCAGGATTATATATATATATATATAACACGATAGAATAACCACAAAATAATGTATATGCCAGCAAGGTGTTCTATAAATTGTTTGTGTAGTTAGTTTATTTATATTTAGTAGCTAGTTAGTTGAGTAGATATACATATATAAATATAACAAAATAAAATAACCAACTATATATATTTTATATATATATATATATCATCAAGTAGTATATATATTATAGATGTGTATATACATATAAGACAACCAAGTAGTATATACAATATATATATTATAGATGTGTATATACATTATATTTAATATGCATATAACACAACCAAGTAGTATATATAAGATAGCGTATTATATATATTATACAGACTCGCCGTGCGAGAACCATATCGATATATATCCTTTTCCGAAGATAGGTTAGTTATTGTTTTTTTTTATATTTAATATTTTAAATGTTAGTTAAGTTATTATACATTATAACACTTTTTTCTAAATTTTTTTTAAATTTTGACTGGTTGTTTGTAGAATGGACCGTGAATGGATGTACGATCTGCTAGGGAATTATTTTGAATCGAAAGTGGAAAATGAATTTTGCAAAGCAGCTCTCTATCATCAGAAAAGGATGAACGACACTCACATTCCCTGTCCATGTGCACAGTGCAAACTTCGCAATAAATTCCCTAACCTACATGCTATCAGATTTCATCTATCACGACGTGGATTTATGCCAAACTATAAGATATGGTTTTTGCATGGCGAGTCTTTAGAAGCTAGTAGCAGGGTGCATACTTCCACCCAGCAGAACAGTGAACCAAGAAAGGTTACCGATGATACCACATTTCCTGATAATGAGTGTGATCAGAGTGACACTGAAATCAACAATGATAGTGAAAAGATTGAACAACTGAACTCTATGCTGCAAGATGTTGAGGATAATTTCACAGACAAGCCCGATGAATATCAAAGATTAGTTGACGCATCACGGTCCCCTTTGTTCCCCGGATGCACCAAATTTTCAAAATTGACATCCGTGCTACACTTGTTCAATCTGAAAGCAAGATTCGGCTGGAGTGATAAGAGTTTTACGGCAATACTAGAACTATTCCACGACATGCTTCCAGATGATAACAATCTTCCTACATCCACTTATGATGCAAAAAAGTTGATGTGTCCTATGGGTGTGGAGTACGAAAAGATACACGCATGTCCAAACAGTTGTGTATTATACAGAGGAGAGAATAAACATTTGAATCAGTGTCCAAAATGTCATTTGTCACGCTATAAACATAAGGACGGCCAATCATCCAATTCTAAGAAAAAAAAGTCCTCCAGCAAAAGTCATTTGGTATTTACCCATAATACCAAGGTTCAAACGTCTGTTTGCAAATGTCAGAGATGCCCAAAATTTAAGATGGCACACAGAAGGAAGGAAAAATGATGATAAGCTGAGACATCCAGCTGATTCACCGCAGTGGAGGACTATCGATAGAAGATTTGAAGATTTTGACAGTGATAATCGAAATTTGAGACTCGGGCTATGTACAGATGGGATGAATCCCTACGGCACTCTAAGTAGTCAACACAGCACTTGGCCTGTTGTATTGGTGATTTACAATCTTCCTTCGTGGTTGTGTATGAAGTGAAAATACATAATGTTATCATTGTTGATTTCTGGTCCTAAACAACCCGGACATAATATCGATGTATATCTTGCACCACTGATTGACGATTTGAAATTGTTATGGAATCAGGGGACAATGGTTTATGACGGTTACGGCAGACAAAACTTCACACTTCGTGTCATGTTGTTTTGCACAGTGAATGACTTTCCAGCGTACGGGAATTTATCTGGATACACGGTGGAAGGCACATTTGCTTGCCCAATATGTGAGGACGACACTTATTCTGATCGTCTAAAGTTTTCTGGCAAAAACATGTACATGTGTCATCGTAGATTGTTGCCAGCAGCACACCCGTACCGTAAAAAAAGGAAGTTATTCAACGGAAAGACTGAAACACGTGTTGCTCGTATACCTTTGAGTTCTCAAGAGATCTATGAAAAGGTGAAAGACATTGAGAATGTTTTCGGTGTTCCGTCCAAATCTACCCAAAAAAACATCTAGAAAAAATGTTCAATATTTTGGGAACTTCCATATTGGAGACATTTATCTGTTAGGCATTGTCTTGATTTTATGCATATTGTCAAAAATATTGGTGAGGCTATTGTTGGGACTTTGCTTAACATACCTGGGAAAACAAAAGACGGAATAAAGGTTCGAAGAGACATGCAAGCTATGGGCATACGTGAGGAGTTGCATCCTCAAGAAAGAGGCAAACGAACATATTTACCTCCAGCATGTTACACTTTGTCTAAGAATGAGAAGATCAGCTTCTGCAAATGTCTTCATTCCCTTAAGGTTCCTACGGGTTATTCATCTAACTGGAAAAGTCTTGTGTCAATGAAGGACTTGAAATTGGTCGAGTTGAAATCTCATGATTATCACGTTCTGATGTTGCATCTCCTTCCTGTTGTCATTCGAGGTATATTGCCGAAGGATGTCCGAAATGCAATTACAAGACTATGTTTCTTTTTAAATGCAGTGTGCAATAAAGTCTTGGATGCTGATACACTTGACAGTCTGCAACGTGATGTTGTTGTTACGATCTGTCAACTTGAAATGTATTTTCCACCCTCTTTTTTTGACATCATGGTTCACTTAGTTGTTCACATTGTTAGGGAAATCAAATTATGTGGTCCCATATATTTGAGGTACATGTATCCATTTGAGAGATACATGGGAATTTTGAAGGGAAGGATGAAGAATAGATATCGACCTGAAGGAAGTATTATAGAAGGGACAATAACCGAAGAAGTGACAGAATTTTGTACTGAATACTTAAAGAGTGCAGTTGCTATTGGAGTACCACAACCTAGACACACGGGAGGGACAGAAGGTCAAGGTGTTACTGGGAAAAAAATTGTGGCAATTGATTCATCCTCAATGGAGTTAGCACATTTGTTCGTTTTACATCACCTTGAGATTATTGAGCCATTTTTTGAGAAACACGTGACTACACTAAGAGGTCAATATCCTGGGAGGAATATTGTTTGGTTGACAAAAGAGCAAAACAAGACCTTTTGTTCATGGTTTAGAGACCATGTTATGAAACTTGCATCACTAACGCCTGATAATGTAGGTGAAGAGCTCCGTTGGTTAGCTTTGGGACCTGGTTCCACTGCTGTATCTTACGACGGGGTGAAAGTAGAAGCAGCAACAACTCAGTACACCCGAGGTGATCCAGCTTCAGTGATTTCAACCTCGAGGTTGTATTATGGATGTATTGAAGATATTTGGGAACTTGATTATCAGTTTCAAAAGTTTGTTATTTTCAAATGCAAGTGGGTGGATAACAGAACGGTTATCGGGTTCATGATGGGTTTAATTTGGTTGATTTATCAAGTCTTGGTCCTACACAAGATCCGTTCATATTTCCCAAGGACTGTGAACAAGTATTTTACATAGAAGATCCCATCGATTCCAGATGGTCAGTAGTTTTACCAGGGAAAAGATTTGTGATCACAAATGTTGATCAAGATGTTGATGACGATGAATTATTATTTGATGAGACACCACCCTTTTCTAACAGTGTTCCTGCCACCAACATTGTTGATATTCCAGACGATGTAGTGTATACTAGGTCTGATCATGATGAGGGTCTATGGGTCGAAAAACCATAAATGATGTGTTTGTTTGTTAGGTAATTAAATATTAATTTTTTATGATATCTGATTACGTATTTTTTATATTATTTGTTTTGTTGTTATTAATATCATATTGTTTATCTGTGCAGACAGTTAAATGGATGATATGGACGACCCGTCGGAGATTCTGAGTGACCAGCCCGACCGAGGAAGAGGCAAACACGTGGAGGGAAGGGCCGCACGTCACGGGCCCGAACTGATGAGGGGGGTAGTGGCACCGCCGAGATTATAGTGTCTGATGTGCCAGCTGCAGACACACAGCTGGACCTTCTGGGTCACAGATCCCAGAGAGCAGGACCGTAAAACCTCGAGGTCCTACAAAAGCTCTGAAGTCAAAAAATTTGAGTCGAAGCCGCTGCAGTTTAATGAGTATCTACAACCGACTGGGGAATGGGCTGGAGACTTCACTACTGAGCTGGGCATCATAGTGCGAGAGTATTGTGATATCACTCTCTCCTGGCCTCAGGTTGACGAAGGATTGAAGAAGCAGATGTTTGAGATCGTACAGGTAAATAAACAATAGTTGCAGTATTTATTGATACGATTTATAAGTATGCATAACTAACATCCTTTTCATTTATGATGATATGCAGAAACGATATCGAATACCTGCAGAAACCGAGTACTACACCATGGTAAATCGATGATGCGCAAAAAATTTTCAGATCATAAGCATGATCTGGTCAAATGGTTCATCACCAAGAAGCTTAAGCGGCCTGACGGCGACACACGCCAGCCTTGGGAGATCTACACAGCAATAACCCAAGAGAAGTGGCAGCAGTTTTATGACAAGAAGATGGAGACGAAGGTACATACTAACTATTAAATAATTAAGTATTGTATATACATACAAATAGGTTTACATATGTATATGTTTTTAATCATCATCGTGTTTTTGTTTACTTGATAATAGGAGTATCGTGAGGCCCAGTCAGCGAATGCGAAAAGAATGAATATCGTCACTTGCTGGGTGCTAAAGGGGTTAACAGAAGAGTTCCTGAGTGGGTGGCAGAAGGGGAGTTGCCATCGGATGTGAGCACTCTAGATGAGCACCAGAAACGGGGTACATTTTGGAAGCTTTCACGCACTAAGAAAGACCCAAAAACTGGAGAGCGTCTGTATCCCTTCGAGAAAACGAAGGAAATTGTTGATAAGATGGTAAGTACTTTTGTTTAATCCTTATTTTTTTTCAAATTCAATATTTCAATCCTATAATTTATTATAAATCCTATATGCATTTACTTCTAAAGGCTGAAATGAACGAGCAAGTAACCCAAGGGACTTGGGCTCCTGATCGACATGATGACCAGCTGTCTCGGGCGCTAGGAAAGAAAGATCATCCAGGCCGAGCAGTGGGGTTAGGGGGGGTTAACATAGGGATAAGAAAAGTATTTGGAAACCCCGGGTCGAGGAAAGGAAGTAGTAGTCAGGAGAGATGATCCTATGATGAGCATTTACGTGTCCTCAGTAACTTCAAAGATCAGTTGAGATGAGATCCTTGCTGAAGTGCGTCAGGGGACTGGTGCACCCCAGCCATATGCTCCTGCTTCTGATCCTTCTTATGGTATGCTCCTGCTTCTGATCCTGCTGGACTGCACACAAGCACAGTCTAATGATCCGTATCCTTACGCATATGTACAGGTAAATTTTTATATCTTTAACTGTTTTATTACTTGTCATATCGTTTATTATATTTATCAGTTCAATCATCTACTAATCTGATTAAATTGTAGGATCCAATAAACTGCAACCTCTTGCTCCCGTACAACAATCAAAATATACCAGTTGCAGAAGGAAGAGTGTACACATCACGCTCGAATGACGTGGTCCATGGCATGCCATTACAGCCGTATCACGGGAGAGTGTCTGTGGACGAACCGATTTATACGTGTCCTGATTTAGAACTCCCTGTACCTACGGAGGAGTACAGCACGGTTCGGTCCAAAGGGTGCATTTCTTCAATGGCCTGTTCGCCTGATTCAGAAGTGTATGAAGGTACGCCCAATACAACCTTTAATATAGTTATTGTAGTAAATTATAAGTGTGTGGATGTTCAGTTCATGATTAGTAATGTATGTCGATTGCAAATAGGCATTAAAGGAGAAATCAAAGTCTCCTGAAAAAAAGAAGTCAAAGATTATCTTCTGGATACAGAGCATCCACCAATGTCGTTCCAAAGAAAACTTGGTGGATGATTCAATATATGCACGCTTGGGGCCAAACATGAAAGTGTTGCATGATGTGATCCGTGACTTCCCAGCTGATAAAGATTCTATCCTTCTTAGCTTTGAACCTGACATTCTTCACTATGAAGAAGTTTTAGAAGTCGACTTGTGGACAAACGACGTGCAGGACATCCTGAAATCTGACTGGGTGCCTATCACTGTTGTCCACTCATTCATTCTGTAAGTATTAGTCTTTTTTGGTAATTAAGTTATAAAGTGATGCCCTGAAACAATGTTAATTACTATATCTTTTAATTAATGAATAGGTTTTTGCATGAGAAAATGCAAACTTTTTCACTTACCAAGTATGGATTTCTATGTCCTGAGAGAACGTCATACACTGCTGTGACGTCTGATGTACAAGGTAGTAAGCTCTACTTACAGCGTGCGATTGCTAACAGCATCAATGCGAGAAAGAAATATCTCCTGCTGCCCTACCATCAAAGGTAATAACTTGTGTTTATCATTTTAATTCCATTAAATGTTGTACTTGTTGATTTTGACATTATACTGACATTTAGTGGTTTTGGTATTACATAGTGGTCATTGGGTCCTACTGGTGTTGTGTTTGGATCGTGCACGTATACTATATCTTGATCCGCTTCGGCATTCATTACCGAATAATCTCAAGATAAAGCCACACCTTAACCTGTAAGTACATTATAAACCACTTCTTTATGCATTTCAATTCTTTTAATTTAATTTTGTTATGCATGGATATCCTAATTTTATTAATATACATTTATGACATTTAATGTGCAGTATATATCAAGTGTTATGATTTCACAGCTTGGTATAAGGGTAAGAGGTGTTGTCCCCTGGACTGCATGAAGGTACATGCATCACTTGTTTTTCATTGATAGAACAAATGTCTTATGTAATTAATCCTTTTTTTTTCTCTGTTTAAGTGTCCACGTCAACCCGGGAGTTCGGAGTGTGGGTATTATGTCATGAGATATATGCATGACATAATCACCCTTTTTGGTGATATGCAAGATCAATTAGAAGAAGTATGTTGAAGTCATATATATATATTTTTTTAATTTTAATGTATTTGTTTAATGATTAACTCATTTTGTATTGTTTTGTTTTTCAAAAGGTTTTCCCTAGTGTTGGCGAATACGACAGACAAACGATCAACGCTATGTTGGAGGATTGGGCGGAGTTTGTCTGTATGAATTTAGTTTGATTTTCACTTTGTTTTTTCGATCAAATTGTTATTTAGAACGTTAATGTTTAGAAATTTATGGCTAGTTAGATTGTGAAAGATGACCGGTTTGAGTACAATGAATATCTTGGTAGTTGTATATGTATATGGTCATTTGTGACCATTTGAAATGGTTTGTATATGGTCATTTGTGACCATTTGAAATGTGTTGTGGTCATTTGTGACCATTTCATCATTATTTTGATTTTTTGACAATTCTCTTACAAAGAGTGATTGACATCCTCTATAATATGATGTAGAGAGATGTTTGGATATATCTGGATGTTGTATCTGTATATTTTACAGGTTTATTGACACATGTGGGATTGTAAACTAAAACGAAAAAACCAAAAAAAAATATAGAAATTTTCGGCGGTTCCTAGTAAGAACCGCCGAAAATAAGTAAAAAATGGGCAATTTTCGGCGGTTCTTAGCTTAAGAACCGCCGAAAATTGCCCATTTTTACATATTTTCGGCGGTTCTTACTAGGAACCGCCGAAAATTTTTGTTTTTACCTCATTTTGAGCTGGGACAGCCGTTATTTTCGGCGTTTTGGCGTTTGGAACCGCCGAAAAAGAGTCATTTTTTCGGCGGTTATAAAACCGCCGAAAGTTTGGAAAGGCCTTTTTCGGCGGTG
This sequence comes from Limonium bicolor, assembly GCA_023374045.1. NCBI lineage: Eukaryota > Viridiplantae > Streptophyta > Magnoliopsida > Caryophyllales > Plumbaginaceae > Limonium > Limonium bicolor. Next base: position 102,229,358 of record CM041778.1, read on the forward strand.
TAATATTCGGCGGTTTTAAAGAACCGCCGAAAATGACTCTTTTTCTACTAGTGGACCGGAGACTAATGGGGAGTCTAGGGAGTTGGATCCAAACTGGGATACGATTGAGATCTTTTGGATTGAAGGAGAAATTTGGGGACCATTTCTTGAGAACTAAAGGGGAGGAGTTTAGGAGCCAAAGACCCTTATTCAGAACAAGTTGAAGATCCTCCTCCTTATCGAATCAAAACAGGAACCAACCTTCTTCATGAAGGAGGATTTGGGGGAGGGCAACGAAGTTCCAAACTCTTTTAACAAATTTCTGAACAATATTAAAGCCAAACTTCTTCCCCCAGATGTGCCCCACTAACAAGTTCCTCCAATATTCAATTTCTGAAGATATATCATCTTCCTCTATTAAGGCATATGAACAATCAGAATTAAGGTCATTTGCAGAGACAACCCTGAACTAGACTTTTGTTTGGCGAGTAGCATATTAAGAAAAGATGGATTAGTCTTCGGACCAGAGGGGTTAGGGGACTTACCTGACGTCTGGGGCTTAGGAGATTTCTTCGTCATCGCACTCTGGCCTATTGGGGTAGTAGCGGAGGGCAGCGCCTTCGAGAGAGGGGGAAAGTCACACTAAGGCTGACTATAAAGGAGGGGGTCAGGACGGTTGAGGTAATCCTACAAGACCACATCTACAGGGGGTTCGAAGAGATCAACCACTAGGTCCAGACCTGGATCCGAAGCAAGGATCCCTGAAGAAGGCACAAGAGTGCAATCTGGGGCAAGAACCTTGACACATCCGTTGCCATGAACTAAAACTTTGTCCGCTCCCAAGCAACTAGCAACAAAGTTAGATAGTGAGGGGGTGCACCCGACCGCACCACACAATTTGGTCACAGAGCTGGCTCCGACTCCAGACAATTCAGAGTCGGCGCCCTTATAGGGACAAATAACACCGGAGATAGGAAAGTCAATCTTCACACTATTCGCCCCATCCAACAGGGGGCCAGAACGAGGAATGGAAACAGCCCCCTCACATGGACTGGTCAAACCTTTGACCACTGGGATAGAAGACGGACCGCTAGCACAACTGGAGGGGATACGGAACGCCGCAGCGGGCGCAACACTCAGACCAACACTAGTGAGCTCAACTACCAACGCATCTGGAGAAAACACATCAGTCGAAGCTACACAGACCTGAGTCAAACCATTAACCAAATCTGGAACCGAAGAAGAGGGAAAATGGGGCAAAAGCTCCTCTTGCTTAGACCCGGCACCAGAAGTCGCCTGAGCTGGAGCGTAGCAGACAGAATCGCCAAGAGCCGGAGCAGCCGAGGGAGGAGGGGGAGTGGCTACAGTAGGGGGGCAGCAAGGGGGCAAAAACACCCGAGGAGCTCGAAGAAGAAGTGGTAGCTGAGGCGGATGGTCGTAGCTGCTTGGAGACGCTAGAGGTGGAGGCTACGGGAGTAGGACTAGCAGGCTGCACAGGCAAGGAGGGAGAGACCGGAGGCGGCGATAAGGCCGGAGTGGCCTTAGTGGCCGGCCGTCGCTTTGCCATTAAGAGAACTGCACGGAGGACGGGGGAGGACGCCAGCAATGGGGGGAAGCACCCCGGGGTGGGGCCGGTGCCACCAGGAGGAGGCCCGACGACTAAGGCAGGTCCACCACCACGGTGGGGCTCAGGATGGCACGGAAAGAGAGAGGACACCAGCAACGGTCGGGATCAAGACAAATGAACAGGGGGAGAAAAAGGAAGGCGCGTGGGGTGCGTTATTTTCACTTTTCTCTCTCCAAAGTCGAGTCTCTAATCCTCAATCCTTAATCGAGGCCATTGCGCCCTCCTTTATAAAGGACCCCATCTTCTCTCTTGCTCGCTCCCCTTCTCCCATGCTTCTCCGCCTAATCTCTAAGCAAGTTTTTTTTCTTCTCCCTTGGCCCCCTCCTGGCTCCTCTCTTGTATCCCTACCCACCCCCAAACTACTATTCCTAGATCGAGCTATCTCCTAGAGTTGCCTAATTCGCTCATGTCGCCCTCCCTCTAATTGATGCTTATTGACCCTTCAGACCCTTGGAACCTTGTCCCCCTTAAAAGGAGTACCCACAAGGAGAAATCCAAACCTCCCCCCCCCCCCCAGCTGAGGACATCTCCCTCCAACTTGCTAACTCATTCTCTACTTTTACTCAGGGCTCGGCTCTATCAGCCCCCCTCTCCCTTTCTCTACTCTCCCCTCATGAATATTGCAGTTTGGAATGTCAGGGGGTGTAACGACCACTCCAAACTCCGTGAAGTTCAAAAATTTGTCCTTAATAATAAGCTTCGTGTCTTTAGCCTCCTTGAAACTCATGTCTCTCATTCTAATCACTTTTCTATCCTGAATTAGTTCTTCCCTTCTTGCAACCTCGTTCATAACTATAATGTGCATCTTAATGGACGCATCTGGATTCTCTTTGACCCTTCCCTTATCTCCTTATCCCTCCTCCATCATTTGGCACAAATGTTTACCTACCAAGCTACCCTCTTAGGAGCTTCCACCTTTACCATCTCTATTGTGTATGGGAGTAACAACCCGATCCTTAGATCCCATCTTTGGGATGAGATCATTAATCTCAATAACAAAACTACTGACCCTTGGCTTGTAGCAGGAAACTTCAATAGCATCCTCTATGCTCATAATAGGCTTAGTACCCAGAACCCCTCCCTAGGGAATTCCATGACTTTGCGAATCGTGTGGCCAGAGCGGAGTTACAGGATCTCCGCTACTATGGTCGTCATTATACATGGTGGAATAATCAATACGACCATAGGCGCGTCATGGGTAAAATAGATCGAGTCCTTGTAAATGAGGATTAGATTTTGGCCTTTCCTACTAGTTTCGCCTCCTTCCTTCCCCCTCTCGTCTCTGACCACAGTCCCATGATTATCACTCTACCCCAGGCCTCTCCCTATAGAAAGAGCCTTAAATTCCTTAATCTTTGGACAAAAGATCCCTCTTTGCTTCCCCCGGATCGGGAAGCCTGGAATCCCCCCCTGATGGGAGTCATCTCTACACTATTGTTAATCAGTTGTGTCATCTTAAAAAGGGGCTCTCTTCGCTCCATAAATCAGAGTGTGGTTCCCTTTTTGTCAAGGCCCAAACCATTAGGGAAGAGCTTAGCACCATCTAATGCAAGCTGGATCGTGACCCCTGGAACCCAATGCTTAATGCAGTGAGAAATCCCTTAGACATAAGTTGTTTACTAGAGACCACCATGAGCTCCTTTTTCTTCTCCAATTATCCAAAACCCACTGGCTGAAGTTCGTTGACTCCAATACTACTTTTTATCATAGAGCCATCAAGATTATAAGGAATAAGAACTACATTTCTTCCATTGTTAATGACCTTGGGGGAGGTTCTTCATGCCCCTACAGATATTAAAAACTGCTTGGTCGCCCACTTCAAGCACACGCTTGGGACCAGAGCTATTCTCCAAAAGTCTCTTCAGGATTTCAATCTCGATAACTCTAGGACCCTCGGCTAGTCTAGATGGGGGAGATTAAAGTGGCCCTCCTCTCCAATAGGGATGACAAAGACCTGGGCCGGATGGCTTTTCTGCCAAATTCTTCAAAGCTGCTTGGGATACTATTGGTGCAGATGTCTACCAGGCTACCCAAAGCTTCTTTCAAAGTGGTAGGCTCCTTAAAGAAATCAACTTCACCCTCATCACCCTTATCCCCAAATTAGAGGCTGCCTCCTCCCCGAGGGACTACAAGCCTATCTCGTGCTGCAATACGCTCTACAAGATCATTAGCGAAATCCTGGCCGAGAGACTGAAAGATACCCTGCCCCTCTTGGTGATAAGCCTTAGACTTATCATATTTTATAAGCTATAATTATAGGATTATTAGTCAAAATAAGTATGAAATAGCTAGTATTTATATCATATTGCATATAAAGTTCATTTTATAAGATCAGACTTATATTTGTTGTATTTTCGTGCAAGGAATAAAATCCTAATCAAAGGATCGAAGTAATGCCGGACTTGATGTCGTAAGTTCAACTCACGGCCAGAATATGGAGCAGAACAGAAGTGATGCCGGACACAGTGTCGGGTATTCCCTAGCCGGCACCAGTGAGAAGTTGCTACGATTCGTCAAAAGATGGCAGTTGATGACCGTTACCCAACTGACTGATGTCGGGTATGGTGCCGGATGTTTTCTGTCTGGCACAAGCATCATTTCGCGGGATTTGGTGGTTTAATTAACCGTTATAAACACGTGGTGTCGGATACAACTGATCCGGCATGACTCCCGGTGCAAGAAGTTTTTGAGGCTTATAAATAGGTCGAGAGTCTGTACTTCCAACAGCACTTTCACTTCATTTTTACACATTCATACTCCACGAATTCGATTCTATTGCTGCCAAGGAAGTTCTGCAAATCATCCACAAAGAAGAAGAAGGAATCTCCATCGGGTGAAGGCTAGATCAATTCCCTTCTCCTCTTATATTTCTTCTTGCATTTGTGTGGATAAGGTAGTAGGATTTCTTTGTATTCCTTGGTTAGGAATGATGGTCTTCGTAAGACAATGTTAATCACTTAATATAGAATTACAAGTTTCAACTTAGATTTTTGTTCTTGTTGCAAAGTAGATTAAGTTCTTTACTTATCTTCTTACCTTCAAAATTCTTCTTTTGTCAATCAAAACAAAGGAAGAATAGGTTGAGAATTTCTAAGGAATCTTTACCTTTGTCTTTTATACATTAGGAGATGATAATTAGGATTTTGAATTAACGATTACATTCTCCACTCTCTGGTTCATTTATTGACATAAAATTTGCTAGATTCGATAATAGATAGTGAGTGTGTGTTTCAGATTCGAAACTGGTAAACAATGTTGAACTTTTGGCCCTACCGGATCAATTGTCAAGTACCTGGTTTCTGGCGCATTCAAGGTTCTTGAATGTGTCGTGCATCTTATGTCCGGCATGTCATCCGGCATGTTCAGAAATTGGTTAATTCAAGACTTGTCAATTTAAATTAGTGATCATACTTGTTTTTATGTGGATTATTGTTCTGAATCAAGGAGTAGTTAGCTGTAATTAACCATTTTAGTTAGATTATTAGATAATTGTTTTAATTTGAATCAATGTTCAATGTTCCCCCTTATTAGAATTAGGTAATTACTAGGATTAGGACTAATTTTCTACTAAGTCCCTAAGGTTATATACTCTTGGTCGTAATTTACTTACACTATATTCCGACCGAGAATTATTGCTACCCGTATTAGAGTTGTAAGATTCTTTTATTCTTTTATTATTTTTATTCATTTTTGTACATAGTTTTTCCCTACAAATCTCTTGTTAGCAAAATGGCGCCGTTGCTGGGGACTTGGAAATAGTCCAAGTCCTAAAATTGGTAATTTCCTATTCTTTATTCGTTGATTATTGCACTTTTTTCCTAAAAATATTTTGTACTAGTGGTGGTGTCTCCTCTATCATTTGAGGAAAAATTGAAGAGGGCTTAATCATTGTCGGCAAAGAACATCTGTGCCCCCCGACCAGTTAGAAGATGAGAAATCACTGCTTAGAATGATAATCTCAGGGATCCTCTTCATAGTTGAGGATTCTGCATCAGAAATTAAAGCATTGATCTAGTTTTGAATGGTGTGGGGATATTTTCTAGGAGTTAGCGTTGAGTAACCATTGAAGAGGGCTTCATCATTGTCGATGTATGAAAAGTTGTACAGTTCTTGTCTGAAGACATTAGAGTCTACATATCTGTGCCCTCCGACCGATCAGAAGATGAGGAATCACTACTTAAAATGATAATCTTAGGGATCTTCTTCCTTGTTGAGACTTTACTTTTGAAGGATGAACCTTTGGATGTGGAAGCTTCTGGTGTCGTGTAGACTTGCTTTCCTTTGTTGGATATTTGTGCTTTGAGTGAGAGTTTCGTCTTGGGTGTCATTTTAAGTGATGATTTTACTTAGTAAGTAAGTAGAAAGATTTTGAGAGCAATAAGTAAGGGATGAGTTGGTTGGGACACCCATACTCCCTTTTATACTACCAGGGTAACAGTCACTTATATGCCCAACAGCTAGTTCAACGGCATTATCAGCCTTTTGTTTATGAAGGACGATAATGGAGGGTTACTAATCGGTAACAGTAACCTCGTACGTCGTAGTCAAGTCGGTACAAGTAATTATGTAACGGTAACTTTTGTACTGAACATAGTCCTAGTGTATGAAAAGTTGTCGGTAACAGTAATTTGGTACATCATAGTCATGGACAATAATATTAGATTCAATGTCAACAAAACGCTATTTTGAACAAGCTAAATTAAATAAACAATTAAAAAATATAATTATAAAACAACACTTGTAAAATCGGGACAACATTCTGCATGAAGACATAAAATTCGGGGCACTTACTGTCATGAAGTTTATGTCTTCGTGCAGCATGTTGTCCCGATTTTGTAGACATTTCTCATTTCTTTCTGTGTTTTGTCGAATCCCAGGTGCGTCCTTGTGTGTGGTCCAGGTTTATGTCCGGTTAAAAAACCCGAACCACACTGAGGTGGCCAAATCTCGTGCGTCGATGACTAGTCCGGATATATAACCCAAACACATACCCGGACCGCAGTGAAAATAAGGCAAGGAGTTCAGCGCTGCTTTGGTCCGGGTTTACAGACTCGGATGCATACCCGGACCAAGGTGAAATTTAGACAGAACTTCAGCGGTAGAGTGGTTCGGGTTTGTAGACTCGGACACAAACCCAGACCTAGTCGAAAATTTGGCAAAGACTTCTGTAAAGGGTTGGTTCGGGTTTGTAGACTCGGACACAAACCCGGACCAAGTCAACAACTTGGCAGAGACTTCTGCAAAGGGTTGGTCCGGGTCTGTAAACCTGGACACATACCCGGACCAGAGTGAAAATGCACCAAAATGCAAGTTTTACTCCCGTTTGGTCCCGTCTTGGTCTCGAATCTCATGACACACATACCAAAGTCTCGTTCAAGCACCTAAACAATAACTTTTCTTGGTCATCACAAGTAGATCGTATTTGTGTTTCAAGAAGTTGAATGATAAGTTGATTGGATATGACAATCATATGGTCCTTCATCTCTTGCAAGTGACTCGCTATGTTAGGACAATGTTGTTGCATATAAATTGTATGTTAGTTTATTTAATAACATACATTGTCATTGCCTTATTAAGGACAATAGTAGAGGGAAAACTAGAAATGTAACTTAAATTAAAAATCCCAAATATGTTCAAGATAACTTAAAACATCATACAAGAGTCACACTGTATACTACTACATCAAAACGTCTTAAACAACACAAATGAAATTTGAGAAATGTATTACATCACAAATATAAACCAACTAAGAGCAGACTAAGGTGCACCGTGCTGGTGCGAGTACGAATCCCATATTGATAAGGAGTTGAACACCTTATCAATCCCGTGTGCTATAGCGGTATACTTCTCCTCTGGCATACCCTAACGGAAGTATGTCCAATCCGAACTCCGATTACCGAGATAGTAATCCCGACCAAGCTCATTTGCCTCATCCATAAGCTACAAGAAAATAAGACGACATAATAAACTAAAACATAAATACTACTAGATGTACAAGATATTACTCACCTGGGCGGGATCTGGAGGAAGGAAAAAATTGTTATAATATTTCTCTAGGTTCAGGATCTTCGGGTGAGTGTGCTTTGTGTACCACTCCAAGTACCCTGGTTCGCATGCATGCAGGACAACCCGCGTACGAGTGTATTGCGGGCTGGGCGACTGGAGTCGAGGAGTGTGGTCCCACACACTATATATCGGGGGGTAAACACACCTGTATGGGGGTACTTTCCCTCATCGCTCTGATCTTGGGTTCGGTCTGATTGGCGCCAGCGGGATACATTGAATGTATCCAAATCGCCAAAGACAATGCTCAGGCGTGTATGGCTCATTCACCCCCATGTACTACAAAGTACCTCTATACCATGTACGCCCCCATGAACATTCACCATGTCACGACCGTACGACAGCTAATCAATCAACATTGAATTGTAATAAAAAGAAAGCAACAATGATATACAATCCTATTAATAAACATAATCAATGTTCAAAAGTTTAGTAAAAACAAACACTTACATTTCGAGCGGTCAGAGCATCTAAGTGCTTCCTGTAGATATCCAACAAATCATGAACATGCTGCTGGATAGTAGGCCTCACCCACTTCATAGCCCAGGGTCTGCCATCACCGTCACACCAGTCTGAACTCATAGCTGGCCTCAGAGTGAGAAGTAGGCATATATCCAGCACTACCCAAATAAATTAAGTTGGTTTTAAAGATTCCGATAACGAATGAGTTTTCTAATACCAGCTGAACATTTATCCACATACCTCAAACAGCGTCATGCAACTAGATATCCTAGCAGAGTCTACACGAGATGCTATTCCAAGCTGGCAATACAGCCAAGCCAGAGCACCTGCTCCCATGCGTACGTGTCCATTCTAGTAGCATTCCTCACAGGGGTGGCTAACCAAAAGGCATGTGAACTTAGTCGTTCAAGCCCTTTCCCAGGAAATAGGGTGGTGCCAATGACAAAGTAGAGCAACTCGAACGCCTGCTTCATAGAGTCATTTTCTCCCTCAGTGCAGTGGCGAATGAGATGTGAAATCACTACAGCACCACTATGACACAGTGTCTCCACCATCACCTCAACGTCCTCTGCAAATGCTAGACACTCAGCCTCGTCTGTGTCGCTCTCCTGGTCGGGACTGGCATAATCTTGTTCTAAGTCGTCCTCATCCTCACCACCAGGATGTATGTCCATATCCATATCAGCCACCCCAAAGTTAAGATCGGAAACGGCACGAGATGTGGAGGATCATGAAATAGGCGGGCGACCAGCACACGGACATGAAACGAAAGGGCGTCCCAGAGGGCTGTGAAATGGAAGGGCGTGCCCTAGAGGGGCTGTGAATGACTACGCCCACCGAATGTCTATGCCTCGATGACCTCAATGTGGTGGCTACCCTCGCCTTCGATAGCGAAGCTACCGCTATGCAACGGTTCGATGGACCAGCCACCGCCTGATGATGAACTCGATGGGAGAGACATGTAAGACTCGCGTATATACTGGTAGTTAATACCAGCATCAAATGTCTGAGGTGGAGGTGGAGACATCTGATGCGCCATGTCGTCTTGATGGCCATGTCCCGCATCGTAGGGAGGCACAACTGAGCGGGGATTGGATTGCTAGACCCCTCTCCTGGAGAACACGTACGAAGGTATAAGGCCGTAATAGGATGCTCCTTCACGCGATCTTTCTTCCTTTTTTCGTAGACACCCTTCACCGCTTTTTTAAGTTTGTCCATGATCCTAAAACAAATGTAAAAGTCATAACAATATTAGAGACAATGTCAAACTAAATTCAATTACAAACAAAGTCAAATTAAACACTAAAATGAGAACAAATTTTCGGGACATAAACTATCCCTATTCTGCTCAAATCGGGACACTTGGTGTGGTGAAAATTTAATATTCAGGACACTTAAAGTCCCAAATTTAATGTTTCAGTTTGGACAGACAAAATCGGGATGAAAGTGTGGGCTAACAAGAAAAAATCGGGACTCCCTATGTCCCGATTTTCCTGTTTTTGTAGAGTTGGTCATCCCGATTTTGACTCAGGACAGAAGCAGCAGGCGGTCAATTCAGGGCGCGGAAACGTTCGAACACCACAAAATCAGGACGCAAGGAGTCCTGATTTTTCCATTTGTGCGTGGTGAGGCGTCCCGATTTTGGCTTAGGACAAACACAACGGTGAACAGTGAAAACTTGGGACGCAGCCGTGGAAGAAATCTTTAAAATCGGGACACCTCCCATTCTGATTTTTCTGTTTTCTTAAGGTGAGGTGTCCCAATTTTGGCTCGGGACAGACGTAATAGTGGGCAGACATAGTCGGGTCGTAGCGCCGGGAGAATTTTTCTGATTTTGCATAGTGAGGCGCCCTGATTTTGGCTAGGGATAGCAGCAGCGGCGGATAGAATTTTTCCGGGGTGCAGATGCGGGAGAAATCTCCGATTTCGGGATGGCCTGTTGCATTTTCTGGCGTTTTTCGGGACACCTTCTGTCCCTGATTTGCCACTCCTCACCCATACCAAGCTCCCGATTTTGTACAGCTCCATTAATGAAGTTTTCAAATTTTGTTCCAATTGTTTTTGTAGATCTAGCCCAAATGAATGTGTTTTTCATAAAATTAACACCGGAATCGGAATCAAGACACCTAGATCTATCATTTGCAAAACAAAATCGATAAACTCACCGGAAATTTTTTCCGGCAGTTGTCTGGTTGTCTGAAAGAGAGGATTTTGGTGACTGATTTTGGAGGAAAGATAGTGCGTATGTGAGAAATGAAGCTGAGCGACACATCCCTATACATAACGTGTGTCGTTTTTGACCATTTTTTCACAATAACCCATGTTTTTACTCGTTTTCAGTAGATAAATGTCATTTTTTAGTAAATGCATGAAATGTATATAACTAAACATAATAAATGTAAATTTATACAATTAAGCAACATGTAAAGGTATATGTTTAAGCAACATTTAAACGCATTTACCGTCTTTTCAAACCAGTTTTAATAATCTAGCTGATTATGATAACGAAAATGTTATTGTGCAGAAAAAAGATACAACAGTGCCTTATAAATCATTTCTTATATGAATGTGATTTCAAATAATTTTGTACTGCAGTGATTAGTAATTTTGTACTGCAAATAGCAACCCAGTTTTCATATCTTGGTTAATCTCTTCCCCTTTTTCCTCTATCCCGTTCACATCTTTATTCTTTTTTGTCCAACTTCGTAAGTTACTTCATGTTACTCCACCTCAAGTGTTTTAGAATTAAACCTTTGATGCTGTTGTTTTTTTAAAAAGATCAAGCATATTTGATTAACAAGAGGGGTACATGCCTAAACTAGTTGTCCGGGTTACATACAAAGCTAAACAACGAACAACATAGGTACATGGTGTTTTACCCCATGTTGGCTTAGTTCCCATGGAGACAAAATAAAACCTGAATCTCATCCTCATAGACATATTAAGCACCAAAGTCCTATGGATGGTTGCATAAGAAGAAGGAGAAGAGATCCATCAATCACCATGACTGATACAAGCGTAACAAGATTCCTCAAAGAGATAGTACCCAAACCCATATTCCACCGCCATTTCCCCAAATCTACAAAACCTATACAAATTTAGCAAGGGGTCAAAGCTACCCACACAAAGGTAACCAATACTAACATTTACATCATTCACAACATACACTAAAGTCCTGGTTAGAGGTTCGTGCTGATAAGGAAGCATAATCGAATTCAGGGCGCTGTTGACTGAAATCTCCCTTACAAAGCTTCAAAAGTAACAAAGCCCATTTTTAATGTCTGATATCTCCCCTTGCAACCCATGCATAATAGAGAATTGCAAACGCCACCATGATCCCCCTTTGACCAGAAAAAGGCATCACTACCCCCAACTGCCTAGATATAGACTTTGGCTACAAATTGGCCTTCAAATTTGTCGCAGTCATCGACATCAACCGTCAGATACTGCACATCAACACCACAATTGGCCGCATGCAACACAAGAAACAAAAAGACAAAAGGATACACCAAAGCCCTCGCTCTCTCAAAGATTGTGAGTACTTTTTGAGCGGTAGCAAAATCTGGTGCGACGTTAAATGCTTCTCTAATCTATTGCCAAGCATAAAGAGAGGAAAATTGGTGGGCAAGGGTAGACTGATGCAAACAGTGTTTTTGAGCGTTATAGAGTAGAGCGAAGGCATGGGCGAAGAACCACGGCCAGAGCAAGGATGTAAAATTAACGCATGCAACTTCCGATTAGAGGGACAACATTCATCATCCTTCCAATCTAATATAAATCTTTGTGACCAAATGAGGAAAATCCTAAAACCGACATGCAGGGATTACCATTCCTACAAACAAAGATAAAACACATGACATGGCCAAAATAAAATTGAAAAAAAAAGAAAAAGGAGAAGAGATGGGCATCTGAAAATGAAGTCATGGTACCCAGAACCTAGATTAAACTTGGATTCAACTAGACTTAACTAAGGAAATTAGCTAGGTGAAACTAGGAACAAGGGAGGAAGAGCTAGAAAATACCCACTCACTAAGGGAACATGTTGTATTAACATCTTAACAAAAATCAAATTTGAATAGTTAAAATTTACTATTTTAAATACAAAATACAATATGGTTAAATAGTAATAAACAATTTAGGTGTCTTGTGGCGACAATGAAAGAAAAGTTAGTCATCGAAATCAAAAAGTTACTAAGACACCATCTTGTGAGGTAGATAATGTTTATTTATAGAAGTAAATGAAGCATAATCTAATGAGCATACCACACTTATAATTTCAGCTCATATGGAACAAGTTTTGACATGAAAAATGCTCCTAAGAGCTTAAATCTCTAAAATGTACTCTAATGCCCTTTACAAAGCTCCAAAACTTGGATTTCATTCAATTTGATATATTTCCCATCTATATGAGGTCCTTTACATCATAGAAGGCTATTGGAAACAATAAAAAAAATAGACAGATGATGAGTGCAATTCTATTAAAATAGGTCTTGTGCCTTCAAATAGATGTAAGAATTATACTTGTCAACAATATTTGTGCGTGTGCTGCTTCATGGCCTAGTCCAAGGGTTTTTATTAATACTCAATCAATCTTACAAAGAGATACAAGCATCTAGTGTGTAGAATAACTTGTCCTTTTTTTCTATTAACACTACAACATATTTGATCTATGAGGGCAACTTTTATTGCCCTAAAAAATCAAAAACTTGCCACGAAAAACTATAGGGGCGACTAAATAATTGCCCTCAAGATTGCCTCTAAAGACATGCCATGTTAGACTTTGGTAACGACCTATTTCCCTTGCCCTGTTTGACATGATCTATAAGGGCAACTAAACTCGCCTTCTTTGACCCCAAGTAAAGGAAGCAATTTTTGTTGCTGTTTTTGATCGATTATCAACAGGGGCAAAACAACAGAGTCGCCCCTATTGTATGTGGTCAACTGAGGCAAGTTCTGTTAGTCGCCCCCTTTGATTTAAATCAAAGAAGGCAACACTTAACATTGCCCTCTTTGGTCTTTAGTCTCAGTACAGCCAGCTGCATCCTATGGTGACGACCCACCAGGTCGCCCCCTTTGACTGCTATCTAAGAGGACAAGCTATGTTAGTCGCTCTGTTTGGTTGTTGTCAATGGTGACAAGGTAGTTCAGTCGCCCTCTTTGAATGTTTATCGGGGCGACTTTTGTTGCCCTTATAGATCTTTTTTTTAGAAAAAAAAAAATGACACTTAATTGGAAACTACGTAGGGTTTTAATCCACACCATAAGACTTCTCAGGAAGTTTCTGTAAGAAGTATAGTCATACAAGATACAAAGAGTAGATAGTAGTAAGGAATGCTTAAAAGGTACCAATTCCAAGATCTTGTTGGAGCTACTTCATGAACTGACGAGCATCCTCACGCTCCTATACAAAACAAATTAAAACTAAGTTAAATGTCCATCAACAAAAATGATAGCAACATAGTCTAAAAAAACTCTTGGTTAAAAAAGAAGCAACTGTCAGGACTTAAATATCTTTCCACATTGATTTATGACAACGCATAGAAAACAAGTCAAACACATTAGAACCCTTGACACATTTGGAATGCAGATGAATAGCTTTGACATCACATATCTGCATTTATGTATACTAAGTATACAGATGACTATTTAAATGCAGATGACTATTTTTCACAAGGCTGATAATTCAGCCTAATACCACATAAAATAAAGACAAATAGCATGCATTGCACTGACACCACAACCCCAATGTTGACATGAATATGAGTCTGTTGAAAGATTCACATGATTTAAAGTATAAACTAACCTTATATCTATCCAAAAATTCAGTTATGGTACATGGAAGCTGGCAGCAAATTCAAGCATATTGTTCACTACAAATTATTACCTGCAACTGTCTTTAAGTAAGTCTTGAAGGAGATGACAATAAAGACCACAATTGGTCCCTCAAGTGAATAATTTAGAAGCCAATCACACACTTACCCGACTGGAAAGACGAGCCATGATCCATCAGAAACCAGCTGGCAAGAGACCAAATAAGGTTGCATAATCTGGTCCAACAGACAATGCCTTATTTTCCAAAGTAGTTAGATCATATGTACCCTTATCTTCACATAGATGCCCACCTTCCTATCCTCAAGAAGCATTTGCATTCTCTTGCATTCTTTAAGTTCCTTGTAAATAACACTTGATCGATCACCCAAAAATAACACTTGATTGATCACCCACATTCTTGGGGATTTAACTCTGGGGATTCATTAAAAAATCATAATCAGGTCTAGAGAATATATCTTAACAACCAAGTAGAGCCCTAAAGCTCATCCCACTACCAAGTATAGTCCAGCTGCAGGTGGTAACAAAAAAAAAATCAACTACTTGTATAGATCTCAATAAGAGGCTGATATAAAAAAAAGCATACTAGGCTTATTAATCACACAATTCCTTTGGGACCACCAGATTAAGTGGATACTATATTAGATGACCACCCAACCAAAAGGGCCTTGATCTTCACCACCTAAGCACTTGTTACGACAGATACCAAACCGATGAATATACAAACACATATTAGATGACACCTCCTCCAGATTAAGTAGTTACAAAGAACAACCAGAAGAGACTTATAAATGCTCAATTCCTTTATCAAATTGTAAGGGTGCGCCTCTGCCCTTTCTTTATTCTTATGTTTTTTTCTACCTGTTCTTTCTTTAACCGTTCCTATGCGATCACAATTCCTTCAGCAAAATCCAAAGAACAATCGATGGGACATCTTTTGTTACAACTGCCTACCTTAAGATGCTTAGCAATGTTCTTCTCATCCACATTGCACAAAATCTTTTCTTTGTCACTTTCACGTAGGAAAACCAACATGTAGGCATAGGAATATTTTGTAAACTTAAAAGTGGTATTATTCAAACCAGGATTTGTACCTTCCAAGCATATTCCAGGCTTTGTCAGTGTTCTCTACATTTACTTTTGTTGCAAGAGAAGTGAGTAACTCAGCCTGCTACATCAAAACGAGTATCTTAGGGTCATCCTTCTTGAGTAGTGTTTCACCAATCTTCTTGCCACCTACAACACAAAAATATAGAGTTAATTGGTTAAATGCATATAGTATGAAGCAAATTAACCAAGTAGCATCTTACCTACTCCTTTCCCTAGAGAGATGGTCACTGTCCTTGTCGCAAAGACACGATAGTATAATCAGATAAATATTAGTAACAAAGTAGAAATTTTCCAAACTTAAGATATGAACCAAAGTATTTATATATTAACATCACAAAAGTAGTTTAGTTTAAGAACTATTTCCCAACTTACAAAACATTTCCAAAGCAATATTTTAGCATACAAAAGCATCCCTAAAGCTATATCTTAGCTTACATGAATATTCCAAAACTATTTTCCAGCTTTCAAAACATCACTAAAGCTATTTTCAAACTTACAAAAGCATCTCAAAAGCTATTCCACAGTATTAGTGTCTAGAGATCTGGAGTTCAAATCTCTTTATGGTAAGTATATGGGTCTTTTTTTTGTGGTTCTGCTACAGACAAGGAAATTACAGCATAGCTCCTCCTCAAGTCCCAATTTGTGACAAACTATAAACTACTGTGAGAGAAACTGATTTAATCATGTCTTATGTTCTGCGACTCAAGTTTATTTGTTGTACATTGGGCAGGCCGGTCTCTGCTAGGACATTCTCTTTATTTTCCAACACTATCTTCTATATCTAGCTTTGAGAAGGAGCAACTGAGATCAAACATATTATCAGGTCACGCAATATACAACTCTTGCTCTTCAGTGCAACCGCGCATCAGTTTGTGAATAGCTTTGACATCACATATCTGCATTTATGTATACTAAGTCCTACATAAGTGCTGCCTCATTCTTTTCTTAGTCAGCATATTGCTTGGTGATAAGTCAAAAGCCCACAAGCACTTCATTCCATAATTTCAGATATGCTCGTAGAACAACACTTCATCACAAAACTGTTTTTAACAGCACAAGCAAGATCTCAATTTAACCACAATATGATTGTAACCACCCACACAGAAACAAAAATGAATTCTCTGCTGCAAACAACCCATGATAAAATATAATGTAAGCCAAATATGAAGAGATCTAGCTACTGGATACATAGACATGTATAGATTGTTTTCATCCATGATCCTAATATAAAAGATAAGTACAACAGCAGCAGCATCATCATCAGCAACATCAGTCTCGCATATATATCCTGCTTATTATATATCCAACATCAGTAACTAGACCAGAATAACTGCAGCAGCAAAAAACCAAGTATCTCGCAATAACACCATTATAGAACAATAGAAAATGAAACAGATTTATATGCAGATACTTATTATGCAGAAACTTAGTATACAGAACACACAAAAACAACACAGAGCATACTATACTACTATCTAAAAGACTATAACTAGTAATTATGAACACTGGAATTTCACTCCCACCTTAAATAAACCAGCTATCAAGAAAGCTAGATTGGTACTGAACCAAAACCCGTAATAGGATAATTAAAGCCGCCACAAAATAAATGCTTCAAAACAAGCAACAGGATAATTAAATCTAGTCCTTCTCTTGTTGTAAGGTGATAAAGTACTAGTAGCATCACGGATTGATACAAAATAAATGCTTCAACCCTAATTTTAATAACTCTTTGCATCTTCTCAGCCATCATTTACAGTCATGAGTCAACAACCATGACTTTGAAAAAATAGCTTCAAGTCCTCACAAGTAGTATGCATATTTGAGTTAGTTTTCTGAAAGCACTTATCTAAGAATAGGAAAATTCACAACAGAACTTGGAAGAACCATTGGACATGGAAACAGTCAAAAATACAAGAGCACAGTTGTTAAAATGGCTTTAAGATATAAAATAAAAGAAGTACACAACAATATATTAAGATGGTTTTAAGATATAAAGATACAAGAGATCAGTTGTTATCATTGCATCAACAACGCTAATCACATTATACTGTGAACCACTGATTGATCAAATCAAACAATACACATCGAAAAATAATTCACAAATTTAATTCAGCAGAAGAAGCTCACATCTATTCAGACGGCAAAATTGTCTTAGGTTTGTCCAGCATATAACAGCTTTATAGTAGCAATGAGGGAAATTTAGAGAAGCCTATTAGAGGTGCTAGTCCGTCTACGTCTGGATATATACACACATAAAAAATACACTGTGATTACGAACGAGGGTTAGAGATTCTATAGAAGGAGTTGATAGTACAAAAATACTATAATTAAGTTGAGTAAAAAATAGACCGGTCTTGAAGTTGACGTACCATAAATCTATCCATTTATGGGGTTGGAATTGTACTGTACAAATAACTTAATTTCCATTGAAGTCTTCGAAATTTTTAGAAAAAGAACTAAAATATAGGTGAGTAAAAGTAGGCGGATTTGAGCAAACCAATATTTTTATTGAGCAAACTATAGTTATTTAATACTACAAGGAGTTTTAAAAATTTCTATTGTTATAATTGATGGAGATAGGTTCAAGTATATTACCGTACGGATGGACTGCAGCAAAAGAATGAATCTAGGTTTTCTTATACGGAGTACATACAGGATTTCATCCAGCTTCTACCATCTATATAACAAAAGAATGAATCTAGGTTTTCTTATACGGAGTAAATACCGGATTGAGGGTGTTGTATTCTCTGAATAACGCTTGTTGTTGTTGGAATCTGACGACGTTGAGCCAGGGCTGATATTAGATGTTATCTGAAGGTGACGAGATCCGCCGCTGGGCCGCCTAGCGAGAGAATGGTATGACAAGATCGAATCTCAGGGAGGGTAATACTACAAATCCATCATCGGATTACTCTTACTGCTATTAATCCGAGTGATAGACCTATGGAGAGCGAGATGAAAGGAGCAAGTTGGGCGAGATAGTGCGTCGTTTAAGTGAGTAAAGGCAGGCGTTGTTAATTTACAAACAGAGGAGGCGACTAAATTATCTCGTCTCTCTAAATATGTGAAGGGAGGCGACTAAACTTGCCTCATAATATAAACCAAACAAACGGGGCGACCCATAACACATCGCCTCCTAAGATGTCATAAGGTTAGACCGGTCAGTATACTAAAGGAGGCAAAAAATCAGAGTCGCCTCTATTGCTCTATCCAACGGTGGCAACTAATTGACTCGCCTCCATTGATCAGAAAATCAAAGGCAACTTCATCACTTGCCCCCTTTGATCTCAGTTTTGGGGCAAGTATTATGTTGCCTCCCTTGATCCTATACAAATTGCCCCAATAGACGCATATTGTTGTAGTGTAATTTCAACTTTTCATGTTATAGAAGACCCAAGAGTGGTTTATTTTGTTTGATGGCTCAATAGTTGATGCCCACTCTCCTTAGTCACGTAGCCTTATATGTGCATCATGGGTGATTACGTTCTTGACTTTGATCAGTTATTTCCTTGGCCTTTGTACTGTAGTGGAAGTAATCGTCCTATTAAAACCATCCCAATTCTTTTGTAGTGGATGGTCCATTTGTGGTCAGTTGCAGCTGTTAGAATAAAGCAGACCGACACTGAAAACATTAAGTTACACAAACAAACACTAATGTCTGCAAACACACCCAATATGTCTACTTAAGCATCCCAACCTCTAGCATGCATGGTTGACCAGTCAAATGTATGAATACTGTTGCCAAGGATTTATATTTGATCCAAATAGAAAATGATTTTGATCAGACCATACCAACAACTTCGAATTTGTTCAACCTTTCAATAGTGCATAAACAATCATTGTTTTGACCATATTTGTTTAACCACAAACTGTGCCCAACAGACGTATCTGCTCATAGGCCTAACTTATAGTTACTAGACTCACACCCCATAACTACAACCACAAGTTTAAGTACCAAAAAAAGCATTGAGAGCTTGAGGTTCTATTCCTAATATGGTATACCATTGGAACATTCACAAGACAAAATTTTCTTCTTCATCCTGTGCTTTCATTGAAGAAAAAAGATAAACTAATTAACTTATCAATAGTAATGAGTTCAGCTGTTATACTTCTTGTCATCTTGAAAGAGTCGTGAGTGTTATCTTCACCTTCAGTAACACATTTAGCAAAGTCATTATAGAGGACGACGTGAAAAGACACTCACTTAGCGTATGCACAACGACATACTTATTTTAAGAGAATTGTTATTTGCAGTCATAAATTTACTAAATGTAGTCACAAACAGTCGGCGGTAGTCTATAGATCCCATAGCCGACACCCGGCTGGAGGCACTACAGCCGCCCAACGCTAGAGAGCCCGCAGCCGCCTGGCGACTCCCTTAAGGGCCAGCCGCTGGGCGGCCACAATTCAATTTTTTTTAAGATTACTCTACACCACACCCTAAAAGCCACCCTATGAAAGTTTAAAAAAAATATCGAAAGCGTTTTTAGGGTTTGTGGTGGCGGGTTTAGGGTCTAATGACCCTAAACCACAAACCCTAAAAACCTATCGAGTTAGTGGCAACATGATAAAGTATAGAACGACTTCAAAAAAGATTACCCTACACCAAACAACCTAAAAACCACCCTAGGTAAGCTAAAAAAACATCAAAGAAATGTTTAGGATCTGTAGTGTCAGGGTTCATGGTCTAACAACCCTAAACCCTAATCCACGAACCCTAAAAAACTTTCGAGTAAGTGACAACATTATAAAGTATATAACGACTTTAAGATATATTACCCTACACCACACACCCTAAAAACCACCTTGGAATAGCTAACACGTCGAAGACATATCCTAAAAATCATTGTAGGATAGTAAAATGTCAAAAAATGCATTTCAGGGTAGTAGCGGGCTAGCAGCTAGGTATAGAATCATAGCTGACGCCAGGCTGAACCACCTATAGCCAGCTGATTACATCCTGTCTGGCCGCTGGCCGGCTATTGCTGTCTAGTCGGCCGCCAGCTCTGAAGCTCCCAGCCTGCTGTTGTTTGTGTCTTGTGCATGAAAAAATGACTGGATTTAATAAAAAAGTGTGCAAATAACTTTGCAGTTATTTTAATGTACTCTAAACATATTTTTAACTTCGTAGGTGCTATTTTTGCAATGCTGGTGAATGCAACTTCAACTACATAAGTCTAGTTCACACCGGAGATCCAAGGTTGGTAATAAAGAAGGATTCTTATATCTATTACTTATGTAGTAATAGGTATTTCATATTGTTATAGAACCCTTTTCATGTAGTAATTGGTGTTTCATATTTCGTAACTGCTTTCAAGAGCATAAAATTTCATGAGTTAATTTTACTGTTTTGAAATTGATTGTTACCTCTTAATATTACATGACAGTTTGATTTCCTTACTACCATTATTATGAATGAATACTTGATTATTTTCAAAAAAAAAAAAGATGAATGAATACTTAATTGTATTGACTCTTATGGGGGTTAGGTTGCTAAGCAATTATGCTACAAATGTGTCAAAATTTTAACTTATAATTTGGCCACAACTAATGAGTTTAACGACACTTTGGAGCATTTTATCAAGAGGGGATGGGATGCAAACGAATGAACAATCACTACGCGAGGAACACAATTGTTGCTTTAATTACTGCGTTGGATCATGTTTAGACATGAATTGAACACCTATTAAAAAAAGCCCAAACATTAAGTTCTAGTTGAACAAAAATGAGAGCAGAGCGACTCTATGAAACTGCTACGTATGTGTCATAAACGCATGGTGTGATTTGAGGGCTCACGCGCTTTAAACAATATCAGTTTTGCTACTATGGCGATTATGATGTAAGCATGATTCTCCTTTGTCCAAGCCGGAAGGGTCACGTGACCAACTCGCTCTAAATTTTATTCATCATCTTCATTTAGTTCTCCATGGATAAAACTCGAAAGATTAAGGTTCTTAATTTCCCGTGAATACAAAGTATTATTTCTTTACTTTCTTTATTACGTCAATCTCTTTTTTAAATTTTGTTTCATTGCTCATGGTTGATCGACTAATCTACTTTTCTTCCAAGGTTATGATGTAGCCACTCTCCAAAATCTAACTTTGTGATATGAATTTTCTCTTAGAGTTACTGATAGTTAAGTCGTTGTGTTTGGTGTATCAAGAAATGCAATATATTCTATGGGTATTCTACAATATCATTACGCTGAGTAATCTACTACTCGCCACCAACACATTAATTACGAACTTAATTTCTTCTTTCGGATTAGACACAATGAAATCGATCACTAACAAACTCCCTTGCTTGCTACTAGTTCCTCTATTCCATTCCACAATTAGTCGCTAAGAAAATTCCCGACTAGATTCTAAGCTGTGTATACGCCATATGTAAATGAAATTTGATGAAAACAAGATTCGAGCACGAACACGAATCCTCTTCGATCTGATATCACTAACCCCCGGCTATGCAGGAATCACAATTTAGACTCAAGAATTACCTTTTTAGGTAGATCTCAACAAGAAGATACTAAGGTCTTGCCCTGGGCAGTCATCATCCGGATTTATCAAATGAAAAGACTCCGAATCATCTCCTCCAACCAGCCACTCGTAATTTGCTCTCATATACATAACTTCCTGATCAACCCGACGTCGTCCTATCTGACCCGCCCCTGACTCACATTTCGTGTCTGTGCCACTTTCCGACGGCCCAATTGAAGACTGCAGTTTTATAACTCCAGCTCCGACCGTCATGCTCTGCATCTTCTTTAACATCAATCTTGTCTCCTCTGACGCCTTCCGCCGAGCAGCAGAACCAATGCGGCGACCGTTACAGTACATAATCCAGGCAGGCACAGACCGAAGCGGACACAGACCGACATCCGAGCTTGAACATTCGAGGGCTATCCGGACCAAACCTGATCGCATCTCTCGGATGAGATTCTGAGTGGTGAGAGATAACTCCAGGAGTAAAGTGGGTTTAGTTGAGAGTCTATCCATCTGAACGCAAAACCAGACGCGACATCTTCGGGCGCCGTAGAAAGTGCAGACAACCATTGATCTAGAGGCGCGTGTTGGGATGATCCGTTGCTGGGTTAATGAGAGGGTGTCCCAATCCGATGTACTGGTGATAGAGCTATCACCATCAGGGGAGGAACAAGAATTGGTATAAGAGGAGGCGAGGTTATGTAATTCGCCGCTGCTGCTGATTTCTTGGGTATTATCATCTCGGAGGGATGTACTTAGGCGTTTCTTGGAATTTGTTGTAGCGGCGCCGGTGTTGTTGGTGGTGGCAGGGTAGAAACAGGGGAGGAGGAACCGGAGGGAGTGTTTTTGCGTCATGTTTTTGGGTTTTCCCACTTTTTTTTAGGGGCTTTCTCATAAATAAACACGAACGAAGCTAATTCTATGTTGTTTCTTGAGAGGAGGCACGATCTTTTGAAAGAAACCAAGAACCAATCTTATTGCTAGGTTGAAACAGGGCGTTTCCAGTCGGTTGGAAAGTATGTTGGTATGGTAGGTCGGGGATGGAAGTTGAAAGTCGAGATCCAGAGATAAAAGGGGCGGGAACAGATGAGTACATTGACTGGAAAGCGGCGACGAACTGCGTTGATAGGAACTGCTTATTTACTTTATAAATCATAAGTCGGTGAAAGCAGAAGGCGGGAGAAGGATGAAGAAACTAAAAAAAAAAAAAAAGAACGGTATTAATCTACCCAAGTAGCCGTTATGTTGTTATCTTTTTCTTAAGAAATCCAAATACAGGTAAAAAAACTACTACAAATTAATTTCAAATAGCACCATGCATACATAAGTGGATCTTCTTGAGTTTTCTCTCGCTGCTAACCTTGAAGTTTTGTGGTTAGCTTCTTTTCTTTTTGAATTTCCTGTTGGTTCTCACATCCCGTACTCTTTCTCTTCTCTTTGTCCTTCCCACAATCCGTCTTCTAGTTGTTCTGGAGTTTCAATGGCAAACAAAGGGAAGATTATTGTTTATTGATGAACTGTGGGAAAATGTGAAGACATGTCCTTATCTGCTGAAGAAGACGACTACATGGCTGTTGACAACCTTTTAGAGCTTACTCCTTGACAGTTCGTAAGTAGTTACCCAGAATACTCAGTTCTGATTTGAGACTTCGGTGTTAACTAACAGGATGATTATGACCCAGATATAGAAGAAAACTCAGCTACTAATCTTTATTAATAGCGTGAAAAACTCCTCACCTCATCTGTTCAACACCTTGAACAATCACACACTAACCTATCACTCTTCGAATGATAATGACACACCTAGAACAATGAATAAAGAATAACTCTCCAAATGGGTCTCGTCGTATGAAGTATATTTTCGTTCTTAATATCTTCAAAACACTACCCGTATACTAAACCTATACAGTATATATATACATAAGATAATGGGAATTTCTTAAACAAACTTCCCTCCGAGAATATTCAAGTAACCATAGCGTCAACTGAGTGAGATATATTAGGAGCAAATCTCCACAACCTAACAGCGCAAATGATCTCCCGTGTGAAGCTCCGTTTCTGTTGAGGCCAAAGGGAAATTACCAAAAAGGGTATATACTGAGTACTGGACTAGCTCAGCATACTTGTCACACATCAAAAACAATAAGTATGTATGGCGCACATACATTTACAGTTTCCCCCTTTTTTGATGTGTGCAAACTTGGTCATGGTGAATGAAGGAATCACATAGGTCGTATTCCCCCTGAAATGTAGATTCCCCCTGAAACAAAGCTAACATGATTAACAGCCAAAAATCTCTATATTCACCATGTTTCCCCCTTTTGCGCAATCAAAAATGGTACGTGCCTATAAACTCACGAAATGTAAAATGATATATCGAGGAACACGCAATAGAATTTTATACAATGTTAATGGCAGGAAAGAGTTTCAGAAGATAGCACATAAAACCTAGGAAGTCAGCAGAACAAAAAACAGAACAAGCATCCGTTGTGCAAAAAAGGAAAGTAGTCTGAAACGGGACATAAGCAAAAGAGAATAACTGCAACAGCCTAGAACTAGGAAACTACACCAAAGATGAGGGAGGGTCAAAGCAAGGATCATGGACAGGGATCAACGTTGCACCCCCAAGTGAGTCTCCAAATGAGCCAAACGAGCATCAATAGCCTTGATAAGAGACAGAATTTCATCCAACTGCTGTGGGAGAGTGCCAAGATTCTCTGCAGCGCCGAAACAACCTTGGGAGGCTGTTTAACTATCCATATATTACCAGCCAGTGCAAGACCCATCTTGGAGAGGGTTGTCTGAGAGAGCTCATGATTATGATCCAAGACCTTGGTAGATTCATCAGAGAGATCAACAGAATAATACTCAAAAATCTTTGCCAACCAGGTGGCATAGGGTAGGGATGAAGTGCACTGAGTAATAGCATGATGAATGTGGAACAAGATAAAGTGGGGCAAGCTGATTGGACACTTCTGAATGAGACACCACATCAAACAGATGTCCAGAAAAGTAACCGTACCCCTTTGATCATTCCTGGGAGCAACCCCCTGATAGACAATAATGTGAAGTAACCGTCCAAGAACATCAAGCATTTGTTGAGGAGCAGACCTATTTTTCGGGTCTCAGGTTCAACCCCAAAGAAACCAAAGAGATCTTCATCTTTCTGAGACGGAGCAAAGGTATTAACATCGCGAGAAAAAGTCTTAACACCCTCAACAGGGACACCCAAAATCATACCAATCAATTCAGGATTGAGCTCAATATCAACGCCCTTAACCTTAGACCGAACAAGGTACTCATCCACAAAGTGCAAATTTTTGTAAAACTTCTTAACAGGTTCCCAGTAAATTTGTGTACCCAACTTGAACACAGATGACCAGTCTTGAGCCGAAAGACAAATAGCAATATTCGACAACTTATTCTTACGGAGCCAGGTAGAATCTACTCGCTTGCCCACAACAATATGTGTATTACGAATTTCAGTTTTGAAAGAGGGATAACAAGGAAATGAGTACCCAGACCAAGCAGAGTTTGTCGATGAAGAGTCTGATGAAGCAACCGACAGAGTAGCAGAAGAACTTGGCACCGGAGAAGCACGTCGGGGACGTTTCGAAGTAGACGCGCACTGAGCTTGAGCAGCGCGACGCTTGCGTTGGCGTAAGACTGACAAAGGCACATCATCATCCGAGAGAGTGTCAGGGTGCGATGGGGTGGATGGGGGCAGAGGAGGCTGGGGGCGACGTGGCCGAAGAGACTGGCGATGTCGAAGAGTAGCTGCACGGGAAGGACGAACTCGTGTTCTAGGGTTTCGGCGAGAAGGAGATGGGTTTTGTGGAGATGAGGGTGGAGATGGTGGAGAAGGATCAGACGCAGGCGAGTCCTCAAATGGAACGTCGCAAGATGGAAAATCATCCGCACATTTCTTGCTGGGAGAAGCAGGAGTAGAGGACGGCATGGGTAAAGGGAGAGGGGGTAGCATGACGGCCAGAGGTACATGGTGCTCAGGTTGCATGGGTAGTAAGCTAGAATCAACTGAGATACACTGCGGAGGAGGTGAAACAAGAAAATGTGGAGTAGTAAGGGCAAGAAGCTGACGGTAGGCGAAGGCGGGATCATAGGGGACGATTTCCATGGTGAAAAGACAAGTGCGAGGAAGAAGAAGAGATGCGAGCAAGAAAAGGATTGGAGATTTGAAAATGGAAAGACGATTCAGGTGGGGATGGGTTTTAGACTGACATTAAAGAAAAGCTGAAAAAACGTGGAAGAATGGATGAGGAGAGTGGACGACGGTTGGAGAGAACGTGAGAAAGTATTTTTGTGGGTTTTTCGTTGGTTCTTTGTTTGTGTTTTTTTTGTTTTTTTTGTTGTGGAAAATAGAAATAAGAATAGAGGAAACAAACAGAAATCGAAAGAGAAGAAAAATGTAAACTAACAACATGAAAAATGTTCCTACTATAACATTGATCCAGATCATCTATAACGTGTTCCACAATAACCAACGGAATCCTTACTTAGATGCAAAAAATAAACTCAACTCAGTCCTAGTACCATGTTTGAGCATACGCAAAAGAGAAAAACACAGAAAATAAAAGAAATGGACCTTAATCAATGTTAACCATGCCCAGTGCTAGACTCATACGGTTGAAGATCTCTCGAGGAAGAGGTTTTGTAAAAATATCCGCCAACTGTTGCTTTGTGGAACAATGGAGCAATTCTACTGTCCCCTTTTCAACTTGATCACGAAGAAAGTGATGACGAATCTCGATATGTTTTGTACGGGAATGTTGCACCGGATTCTTGGACAAAGCTATGGTAGACTGGTTATCACAGTATATGGGAACTGGTGATTGTGGCATGCCGTAGTCTTCAAGTTGAAATTGTAACCAGAGAACTTGAGCGCAACATGCAGCAGCAGCAATATACTCGGCTTCAGTGGTGGACAAGGCCACAGAGGACTGCTTCTTAGAGAACCAGGATACCAAACTAGTACCCAGAAGCTGAGCGCATCCGGATGTGCTCGTTCGATCAGTAAGAGATCCTCCAAAATCAGCGTCAGTGTAAGCCTGTAGAGTAAAAGAAGATCCTACATGATAAACCAAACCCAGGTTAGGAGTACCTTTCAAATAAGGAAAAATTCGTTTCACCACCTGAGGATGAGGAACCCGGGGATCAGCCTGGAACCGAGCACAATAACAAACGTTGTAAAGAATATCGGGTCTGCTTGCGGTGAGATACATCAGTGAGCCTATCATGGCTCTATACTCAGTGGGATCAGTGGGTTCAGCATGAGTTTTAGAGCCGAGTTTGATAACACTAGACATCGGAGTAGTCAAGAATTTAGCTGAGTCAAACCCAAACTTGGACATTAACTCAATAACATATTTCCCTTGCCAGACAAATGTGTGAGTCTTAGTCTGGTGAATCTGTAAACCTAAGAAGAAAGTGAGTTCTCCCATACTACTCATGGAAAATTCATTGGTCATTACAGTTTCAAAAGATTTGGATAACTTGGGACAAGAAGAACCAAATACGATGTCATCAACATAGATTTGAACCAACAAAATATCTGAATCCTGAAATTTAAGAAATAGCGTGCTATCCACTTTACCCCGAGTAAAACCTTGCTGAAGTAGATAAGAGGTGAGACGTGTGTACCAGACCCTTGGGGCTTGCTTTGAACCATAAACAGACTTCTTGAGTAAATAAACATCATCAGGTCTGGACTGATCAGCAAAACTTAGAGGTTGAGCTACATATACCTCTTTATCAAAGTAGCCATTCAGAAACGCACATTTAACATCCATTTGATACAGAGGAAAGGCCTTGTGAGCGGCAAAGGTTATCAACATACGGATAGCTTCTAAACGAGCAACAGGAGCATAAGTTTCATCATAGTCTATACCTTTCCGTTGATTGTATCCCTGAACAACTAAATGAGCCTTATTACGGGTGACATGACCATCTGCATCAAGTTTATTGCGGTAAACCCACCGTGTGCCAATAACCTCCTTATGACTTGGTCGGGGAACTAAAGTCCATACATCATTCCTTTTGAATTCATTGAGTTCCTCCTGCATGGCCTGAATCCAATCAGAGTCAGTAAGGGCTTCTTTTATGTTACGAGGCTCAATACTGGACAGAAATCCCTCATGAGCACAATAGTTCTATAGTGAGTTACGAGTTACTCGTCCTGAGTTCAGGTCTGAGAGAAGATTATCCAACGTAACACCAGGAGCTCGACGAGATGGAATAACAGGAGGTATAGTAGCATCATCAGATTGAGAACTTGGAATATCATCTGAATCAGGCACGGAATTGATCGTTCCGGAGGATTCAACTTGCATAGGGGAGCTATGAGGAATATCAGATGATGGTTGTGAGGAGGTTGATGGAGCAGAATGTGAACTGGTTTGAGATGTAATGGGAGAAATCTGAGTAGAAGGAGGTGGTGTATCAGAATCAGAATCATCAGAATCATCGACACTTAATTCTGACCCAATATTTTGTGGGTTTCGAGAACCAAAATTCGTTTCATCAAACCGTACATAAGCTGATTCTTCCACGACAAGTGTGCGTTTGTTTAGCACTCTATAGGCCTTACTAGTAGTGGAATAACCCAATTATACTCCTTCATCTCCTCTTGTATCAAATTTACCAGTATTCTATTTGCCATTGTGTAAAATGAAACACCGACACCCAAATACCTTAAATTATCTGATTGATGGTGGTCGTCCTTTCAATAGTTGATATGGAGTTTGATTGAGTATATGTCTGATGAGAGCACGGTTGAGGATATAGCATGCCGTATTGATGGCTTCCCCCCAGAAACTAGGTGCTAATCCACTAGCGTTAAGCATTGTACGTGCCATCTCAACTAACGTCCGATTCTTTCTTTCAACTACACCATTCTGCTGTGGTGTTCTCACTGCAGAAAAGGTATGAGTGATTCCTTGATCAGTGCAGAACTGTTGAAACTGTAGATTGACAAATTATGTACCATTATCTGACCGCATGGTACGTAGAGGCACACCCAATTGACGTGTATTTGAACACAGAAGCCTTTGAACAAATTAAAAGTATTTAATTTAATGTGAAGTAGGTAAATCCAAGTGAAACGGGAGTAATCATCCACTATAACAAAAATGTACTTCTTCCCTGCTCTGGTCATAGTACGCATAGGACCTACCAAATCCATGTGAACCAGTTCTAGTACAGTTGAGGTGGAGACAACTGTTTTAGGGACATGAGATGATCGAGTCTGCTTATTCAACAAGCATGCACTGCAGGGACTGTCTTCGTGAAGTACTGTAGATGGAAGCCCTTCAACCAAGTGTTGAGTCCGAAGTTTATTGATCAACCGAGTGTGAGCGTGGCCAAGTCGCTGATGCCACAAATTCGCACTATCTGTGGAAGCAGTGAGGCAAGTGGCGTCCAAATTTTGATCATCAACATCTACTAAATACATATTTTCCCTTCGATATCCTTGCAAAAGAGGTGCTCCAGTAGTTATATCTGTAACAATGAAGCCATAGGAGTCAAAAGTGATAGAGGAGGGACCCTTGTCACATACTTGTGACACACACAGTAAGTTATGCTCCAACCCATCCACCAGGCACACGTCTTCAACACTTCCTTGATGACCTATTGTACCTATAGCTATTATTTGTCCCTTTCCATTATTTCCGAATGTCACAAATCCTCCATGTAAACCTTCTAGCTCTCGAAACAAAGTGTGGTCTCCAGTCATATGTCTAGAACACCCGCTATCCATGAGCCATATATTAGCTCCGTCAGCATAGTCCTGACACACAAATAGAAAACAGAATCAATAACGTTTGGGGACCCATTGCTGTTTGGGTCGACGTGAATACATGCTAGCATATTTAATAGTATGAGAAACAGAAATCCTGGAATTTTTCCGCTGTAGCTTAAAACATGAATTTATATGATGTCCAAGATTATGGCAATAGCTACATTCTATCGTTGAAGGATAAGACAAAAAATTTCTTCTTACTGGAGCTTTGACTTGTGTATATTGCTTCCTTGGTTTTAGATCTGTTTCTGCTCCACGGAACCCTAGCCCATTGCGATTTTGATTTGGTTTTCTAACAATTTCATTGAGTTTAATTTTTCCGGTATGCCATGATGGATTTTCTAGATTAATAATGTTCAGTCTTCTATCTAGAGTATCACATTGTTTCTGGAGATCAGCGTTGTCTTGACGAATCCACTCATTGTCCGCTTTAAGTAATTAAATTTCCTTTTCTACCCATTCTGGAATAGAACTCGACTTACTCTTAATAGACGACGTGAATGTAGACTGTAATACCTTGGATGAACTTTCTACTAACTTTCCTGCTAGCTCCTGATTTTTCTCTTTCAACTTATCTATCTCTGACTCTAGTTGTTTTATTTGACTTTCTCTATCAATGGCATTGTCAAGTATTCCTTTTAAACAATCAATTTCTAATAGGGCTGCCATCAATGCATCAAAAATTTGATCTTTCGAAGACTCCCTACAAATATTATCTAAGTTACGAGAACTTACCTGCTCTCCCACAAGAGAGTGATGTTCCTTATCTTTTGCAACAAGACACATTGACTCGTCGTATTCCGATTCATCAGTGTGAGACCGATGAATTGTTGTCATACAGTAATGCGCCTCCACCTTTTCAGCCAGTTCAGACTCTTCTTCTTCTTCACCCCATACTGCCGCAGCCATACGAGTGTCCTGACTTCTATACTGTGGTGGCTTGGATGATAAAGGACAGTCCTTTATCATATGTCCCAACTTATGACACTGAAAACATTCAACCTTACTAATATCAGGTTCACGACGGTTACTGCTTGACCCCTGATATCCGCCTCTTTTTCTGCTCATGATTCTCTTCAAGCCTTGAGCAAGAAGATTCATCTCTGTATCAAAGTCATCATCTAACTCCCAATCAAGATTTTCCGCCACTTTCTTTGCCTTCAAGGCAAGATCTTTTCTCTCAACCGAAACACCCTCCAGTGTTTACTTTTTCATCTTGCTTTCATGAACGATTAAATCAGAACACAGCTCCTCAAAAGATACAGATGACACCTTGTCCATCTTCTCCAGCATAGAGGTGTAATTTAACCAATCCTTAGTGAGAGATTCCAAAAATCTTTCGTTAATCTGCTCATTTATGAGCGAGGCACCCACGGTCTTGATTTCTATCAAGATCTGATTAAATCTTTCAATTTCAGCAACCAGTGTTTCTCCTTCAGCCATTTTAAAATTATTAAATTATCTTTTAAACTGTTTTTCCTTTGCTTTTTGGATAGACTCGGTACCTTGATATGCTACCTTGAGAAAATCCCACACTCCTTTTGTCGTTTGAATACCAATAACTCTTCCCAGATCTTCATCGGAAAGAGAGGATACGAGAATTCGCAGAGCCTATTTATTTTTACTGAGAAATTTTTCATCATCCTTGTAAGCATGAGATCGATAGATGCACGTAAAATCCCACATATTTAGGATGCCCAATGAGGCCCAACAACTAAGCGGGGTTTCATCCTAAAACCAATTGGCAATAGGTGGAGTAGCCTTCTTAATTATTAAGCACTCACAAGGTTCTTCCTTTTCCGATGTGGTTTTCTACAGCTCACACATGCAATGCACTAACATTCTCCCCCTCACGTGTGAGCTCCGCTCCCCCTATCGGTCTCAACTACCGCCACTCTGCACGTCAACATATTGAATTCCACCACTGTGGCTTACCCAGAGTCTCCACGATAGCCCAGGCCGAACCTTCGGCTCTGATACCACTTGACAGTTCGTAAGTAGTTACCCAGAATACTCAGTTCTGATCTGAGACTTCGGTGTTAACTAACAGGATGATTATGACCCATATATAGAAGAAAACTCAGCTACTAATCTTTATTAATAGCGTGAAAAACTCCTCACCTGATCTGTTCAACACCTAACAATCACACACTAACCTATCACTCTTCGAATGATAATGACACACCTAGAACAATGAATAAAGAATAACTCTCAACTCTCCAAATGGGTCTCGCCGTATGAAGTATATTTTCGTTCTTAATATCTTCAAAATGCTACCCGTATACTAAACCTTTACAGTATATATATACATAAGATAATGGGAATTTCCTAAACAAACTTCCCTCCAAGAATATTCAAGTAACCATAGCGTCAACTGAGTGAGATATATTAAGAGCAAATCTCAACAACCTAACAGCGCAAATGATCTCCTGTGTGAAGCTCCGTTTCTGTTGAGGCCAAAGGGAAATTACCAAAAAGGGTATATACTGAGTACAGGACTAGCTCGGCATATTTATCACACATCAAAAACAATAAGTATGTATGGCGCACATACATTTACACTCCTATCCCTTTCTCTTGTTGTCTCCTTGGAAAAGTGTTTACCGCTCGAACTATTGATGTTAGGGTTCTTGAGAAGACTTTAGCAAGAGCTTGGAAGCTTGATGATGTTTTACATGTTCAAGCGGTTGGTGAGAGGGTGTTACTCTTTGAAGTTGGTGATGAAGAACGGCTCCATGGGATACTTGGACGTGGGCCTTGGACGACCGATGGTAGTTTGTTGGTTCTTGAGCCACTTGATGAGACAAAAGCTCCAAGTGAACAGCTCTTCCATTATTTCCCGATGTGGGCGTGTATTCATGGGGTACCCATCATGTTCCTGCACAAAGATTCCGTGCGACGTATTGCTAGCAAGATTACGGAGTTAATGGATTATCAAGATGAGAGTCATCGCCAAGGGGGTGATTTATGAGAGTTAAAGTTAAGATCAATATTACCAAGCCTCTCCTTAGGTGCATCAAAATTACTATGGGAGGGAAGAGCACAACCTTGAATCTTACATATGAGTGAATGCCGAGTATATGTTTTTTCTGTGGAAGGTTCGTTCATGCATCAAGAGATTGTTCTTTGCGCTCAGATGTTGCTCTTGCCGATCCTCCGTATGGGTCATGGCTTTGTGCGGGAGGTCCAGGCTTAAAACGTGTTTTCCCGTCTAGTTCTGGTGAGGGCTCAAGTTCTCAAGCTGTACAAGATTATGCGCTTGGTTCTGGTGAAGAGAGAAGTATGCCATAGCCCATGCATATTGAAGTTTCTCCTCAACTCTTTCGGATGAAGTGGTGCGAGGCGGTGAAGGTGATTCTTCCAATTGTGGAGCTTTCGTCTTGCTCCCGGTTAAAGCCCTTGCTCCCTTACGTGATGGTAAGAAGCGCAAGAATGGGGCTATTGAATTTGATGCTACTTTGGAGGAATATCTCTGGATCGTAGGAATGATGAACATGCAACCAAGAGAGGGAGTCTTGATGCATCTTCTTTGACTGATGAGGTGATCCCGGGAGGAGACCAGGGTCGCCTGGTAAAATGGCGTGTTTGGTAGTTGATAAGTCAGGAATTTGTCTAAGTTTACTAGGCTAATTCATGCTTAATTGTCTACATTATTACTTTATATTCCCTCCTTAATGCTTTATTTACACTTTATTGTTATATTTGTCTCCAATGATCAATTTGATATGTTTTCAGGATAAAATGCTCAACAAAATGCTTAAATGAAGATTTTAGAGGTTGAGGCAACAAGTGGAAGTCAAACCAGAGTCAAAGGCTGATTTTTACCAATTACTGTCGTGATTTAATGAGGGTCCGGGTTTGTATCCGACTTTGTAAACCCGGACCATCTCATCGAACAAGTTTCTGCCTAGTTTCAGACGTGGTCCGGGTTTGCATACTTGTTTGCAAACCCGGACCGTCTTCAAGCGAGAGTCTTCTGCCTAGTTTTAGTGGTGGTCCGGGTTTGCGTACTTGTTTGCAAACCCGGACCAATACAAGCGAAGCGCCGAGGATTTGTTTCGAAAGTAACTGATTTTTATTATTATATCTTTAAAAACCTGCCGTATATGAAGATAAAAGATAGAACTCTCATTCTTATAAAAGGAGAGGCTTGGCAACGTGAGAGGGAGGCTTGGTTAGACCACAAAATTGTCACGATACAGCACAGAGAAATTAGCTTAGTTTGAGATTGATTCTGGTTGGGAGTCTGGAGCAGAGCAAAGGAAGCAGTTCATCACGGAGACTTTTCCAGAAGTCTCAACAGAGTTTCTACTTGTTCTTTATTACTACTCACTACAGTTTTGCTTATTGTAAACATGTCAATGGCTGAGTAGTTTCCTTTAGATTCCGGTTTGCTATGTATCCCTAAATTGACTATTCCTGTTCCTTTGTGATTTACTGCAATTCTATTGAGTAAAGTTATTTTCCTTGCTTAATTTCCTTAATCGTTATAATTTAGCAAATTATAAAGATTAGTATTTTGTTAGCTTATATGTGACGACTGCGGCTTTTAATTGAATACAGGAAAATAACCAGTTAGTTTAGAGACGGTAATTCCTCTAAATCGCTAATTGACCGATTATCTAAATTGTTCTTAAGGCGGTTAGTAAACAGTGTTTTCGTAACGAGAGTTAGAATTCAGTCTTTGCTAACTAGAATTTGCTAAGCGGGAGACCGGAGGTGAATTATCTTTGTTCTAGGGTTTTACTCAGAATTGTCTTGGAAATCACTTAGGGATAGGAATTACAAGATTTAGGGAGTAGTAGTAAACCGGGATCTCTTTCCCAATCAGTTTCACAACAATTATTTTCTTGCTTTTTACTGTTTTACATTCTGTTTGCAGTTCTTAATTGTCATCAAATCAAACCCCAATTTCCTGTTTTACTTTGTTATTTAGTTTTACCTTTCCATTTAATAAAGATTTAAACTATACATCGCCTCCTCTGGTTCGATACTTAGGGAATACTCTCTATTAAAACTTGCTAGAATTGACCGGTACACTTGCCGTTAGGTTTTATCCCAACAAGTTTTTGGCGCCGTTGCCGGGGAGGCACGGTTATTTAGTTTAGTCTTTATTTTATTTTATTATTTATTGTGTTTTGTTTAGTCTATTCACGTTATTTATTCTCGTTTATTTCATTTCAGTTCTTATTATTTTGTTTTGGTTAGTCTATTCATGTTTTAATTCTGTTAACGTGTGAGCAGTTTGATTTCTGTTCGTCCCAGTAGGATAGATTTCTTTATTTTCTTTCTTTTCTTGTTTTGTTTTTGGTACGATTAGTTATTAGGTTAGCGTTTGGTTATTAACAGTTTTGCTAGTTTATTTTAGGGAAAATTACATGCCCCACCCATGACGTTTGGCGAAATTTCACATTTCACCCACGTGGTTTCAAAAATTACTTTCTCCACCCATGTGGTTTCCCTCGTTTTACATCCAACAACTTTTTTAATTTTGGTTCAATTCAAAAGATGCTTAAACGTTGTCCAAAATTGATGAAACTTTACATGGATGATGCTAAAGTGATATACTTTGATCTTATGTCAAATTTGAAGTTTTTTAAGCTTAAATGTGTCCCGTGGGACCTAATGAAACATGTGACATGTTCATTGGGTCCCACATGCCACATTTAAGCTTAAAAAACTTTAGATTTCTCACTAAACCAAAATATAACACTTTAGCATCGTCTATGTAAAATGTCATCAACTTCGGACAACGTTTAAGCATCTTTTGAATTGAACAAAAATTAGAAAAGTTGCTGGATGTAAAACAGGGGAAACCACATGGGTGGGGAAAGTAATTTTTAAAACCACGTGGGTGGATTGTGAAATTTCGTCAAACGTCATGGGTGGGATATGTAATTTTCCCTTTATTTTATCTTTAATCTGTTTTGATTTCTAGTTGATCTTGTTCTAGATATTCTTTTATCTTCCAGATTTTATTTTTGATTCTATTTCTTTATTTGAATATTCTGTGTTTAGTAATTAGGATTTTTATCTACATATTTTGTGAGTTAAATTCTTTTTATCTTTCTCTGATTTTTGTTGTTTTAATTTAATTGCTACTGTTCTTTTAATTTACGCTATTTTAGCTTCAGTTTACTAACTTTCGGTTTATGGTTAAAACCCGCTCTGCAGGAGAACCGGAGTTCGAACTCAATCTCGGGATCGAGAGGTTTGCAAGACAGCTTCGAAGGGACTTGAATCTGGATCCACCAGTTGAAGAGAGGGTGCTCGAACCACCTGTTGACGAAGAGGGTCCAGAAGTTCAACCAGCAGTTAACATGGCAAACAACGAGAGGCAGATGAGGGACTACACCATCCAAGTGTTGAAGGGTTGGTGTCACCGATAGTGATTCCCGCATTGCCAGTAGGAGTGCAGTGGCAGTTCAAGACTCACTATGTGACTATGGTGATGAACGCACCTCAGTTCAGCGGGACGGTTACTGAAGACCCGAATGTCTACCTCACTACATTCCTGAGATTGGTAGGAGCGTGTTCGACACCAGCTTCGTAGGAGGTTGCTCGGCTCACTCTGTTTCCATTCTCCCTGAGGGATAGAGCGGCTGAATGGTTAAACTCGCTGATGCCTGACAGTATCACTACTTGGGAAGAGCTGGCTAATACATTTCTGGCGAAGTATTTTCCACCCTCTCGGATGCTGACCATGAGAGGAGAAATTACTAACTTCAAACAGTTCGCCGGTAAGTCCTTGTCTGAAGCTTGGGAGCGTTTTAAGGGGATAGTAAGGAAGGTACCGCATCACGGACTAGGAGAAGAGGTTGTACTACAGTCATTTTACAAGGATTTGGACCCTTCTAGCCGGTTGTTGGTCGATACTTATGCTGGAGGAAGTTTGATGGAGCTGCCCATTACACGAATTAAAGAGCTGTTAGAGACTATTACTACAGCAGCTAATCAGTGGGGAGGTACGAGAGCCGAAGAAGCTGCACCGAAGAAACCTGCTGGGGTTTATGAAGTAGATTCAAACACTTTCTTGGCTGCCAAGATAGAAGCAATGTCGAAGCAGTTTGAGCGTATGTGTGCAGTTATGAATCCGCAGTCAAATGCAGCAGCTGCTCCTGAGGTTTATCCACCTTGCGAATACTGTGGTAGAGCTTCTAACATGTGCCAGTGTTCTCCACCACAAGAAGAGGCAACGAATTATGTTGGTAATAGACCGGGTAATTATTTTGGGAATCAAGGCAATCCGGGTTACCACACTCAACAGCAGAACCGTTACCAAGCTGGTGGTAACAGCAATTACAATCAAAGGTCCCAACAGCAGTACAACTCCTCCTATCAGAAGCATCCACTGCAGAATCAGCAAGCACAAAATTTGGGTGCTGGAGCGTCTTCTAGTATGGATGAAGTTCTGTCCAGGATGAATGATTTCATCTCGGTTAACACGAAGAAGTTTAATGAGCTGGAAGCCTTCAATCAGGAACAGCTAACATTCAATAATGATCAGAGGACGTTCAATAGAAATATCGAGACTCAGCTTTCTCAGATATCTCAGCAGTTAGCTCAGCGTCCTTTGGGTTCCTTGCCTAGTCAGTCGGAGCAGAATCCGAGAGAGCATGCCAAGGCAATCACGTTGAGGAGTGGCACACAGCTTGACCCGGTGGTCCCTGAAGTTGAGGTCCCTCTTCCTAATGTTGAGCAGAATGAAGAGACTGCACCAGTAGGTTCTCAGGAGGAACCAGCTGAAGAGGAGGTGACAATTAGCAAGACTACTAAGACTTCCACACCTCCACGACGCGCAGTTGTTGAAGCGCCAGTTCCTTTCCCAAACCAGTTGAAGAAGAGAGACTTGGATGAGCAGTTTGGTAAGTTTTTGACTATCTTTAAGAAACTGGCCATTAACATTCCTTTTTCTGTAGCTTTGAAGCATATGCCAATATATGCAAAGTTCATGAAGGACATCCTGTCCAACAGACGGTCTTTAGTGGAGAAAGATACTATGCAGCTTATTGAG
Source organism: Limonium bicolor (assembly GCA_023374045.1). Taxonomy (NCBI): domain Eukaryota; kingdom Viridiplantae; phylum Streptophyta; class Magnoliopsida; order Caryophyllales; family Plumbaginaceae; genus Limonium; species Limonium bicolor. Next base: position 102,266,740 of record CM041778.1, read on the forward strand.
AGCGTTTCAGTTGTGCTTTCGAAGAAGCTTCCACCTAAGCTTGATGATCCAGGTACTCCGGTCATACCTTGCGTGATAGGTAATGTGAATTGTGGTAAAGGTTTATGTGATTTAGGTGCGAGTATTAATTTAATGCCCTTATCCATGTATTTGAAGCTTGGTTTAGGAGAATGTGAACCTACCCGGATTACTTTGCAATTAGCTGATAGGTCAATTATCCTACCTAGAGGTGTGGTCAGAGATTTGATTGTTTCGGCTGGTACTTTTGTTTTCCCTGCTGATTTTGTTATTTTAGATATGGAGGAAGACAAGGTAGTACCGCTTATTCTAGGTCGACCATTCATGCGAACAGCAAGGACCCTCATTGATGTTGAAGGAGGGAAGATTATACTGCGGTTACATGATGAGCAGCTTGTATTTGATATGACCAAGGCTGCTAGTCACCCTTCTGAGGTTCATGCTTGTTTCAGTTTAGACTGTATTGACACTTTGATGCAGGATTATTCTTACAGCCCCACGGAGCTTGATGCATTGGAGAAGTGTTTGGTGGATTCCATAGAGACCACTCATGATGATTCCGAGGTTTCTGCTACAGCGTTTCAGCTTTCTGCTGGGAGGCCATATAGGAAGAACCACAGAATCGAGGAGGAACCACTGGATCGCGTTCCGAAGACGCTAGCTCATTCTGTGGAATCACCACCTTCTCTTGAACTTAAACCTCTTCCTTGTCACCTTAAATATGCTTTCTTAGTTCCTCCTACTGATTTACCTGTTATTATTTCTAATGCTTTAACTGATGAACAGGAGGAAGCTTTGTTGCAGATTTTGAGGAGGAACAAAGAGGCACTAAGATGGTCCATTGCTGATATCAAAGGCATTGCTCCTACATTCTGCACCCACCGCATTTATCTTGAGGAGGATTACAAGCCATTGAGACAGCCCCAGCGGAGACTGAACCCGCACATGAAAGAGGTAGTTAAGAAGGAGGTTATCAAGCTACTGGATGCAGGTATAATCTATCCAATCTCTGACAGCGAATGGGTAAGTCCTACTCAGGTAGTACCCAAGAAAGGGGGCTTAACTGTAGTTCCTAATGATAAAGGTGAATTAATTCCTCAGCGTACTATTACTGGGCATAGAGTTTGCATTGATTATAGAAAGTTAAATGTCGCCACTAGGAAAGACCACTTCCCCCTTCCCTTTATTGACCAGATGCTAGAGAGGCTTGCAGGACAAGAATATTACTGTTTCTTAGATGGTTACTCTAGTTATTTTAAAATTCCAATTGCTAAGGAGGACCAGGAGAAAACCACTTTTACATGTCTGCATGGTACTTATGCTTATCGTCGCATGCCTTTTGGTTTATGTAATGCACCAGGCACTTTTCAACGATGCATGACAGCTATCTTTGCTGATTTTATCGAAAAGTGCATCGAAGTCTTTATGGATGATTTTTCTATTTTTGGACCAACTTTTGATGCATGCTTGAGAGACTTGGATTTAATCTTAGCTAGATGTAGGGAAACTAACTTGGTGCTCAATTGGGAGAAGTGCCACTTCATGGTGCAGGAAGGCATCGTGCTCGGACACAAGATTTCTAAGAAGGGGATCGAGGTGGACAAAGCCAAGGTTGAAGTAATAGAGCAGCTACCACCACCATCGTCGGTAAAGGATGTCCGGAGTTTTCTCAGACACGCAGGTTTTTATAGGCGCTTTGTTAAGGATTTTTCTAAGATCTATAAGCCTCTTTGTGATTTATTACTTAAGGATGCTAAATTTGAGTTTACAAAAGAGTGCTTAGATGCGTTTAATTTGCTCAAAGCTAAATTGGTTTCTGCACCTATTATTGTTGCTCCTGATTGGTCGTTGCCTTTTGAGATTATGTGTGATGCCAGCGACTACGCGTTGGGAGCAGCTTTGGGTCAGAGGCATGACAAGGTATTGAGGATAGTCTACTACGCGAGTAAGACTATGAATGAGGCGCAGAAGAACTAGGCCACGACGGAGAAGGAGCTGTTGGCGATTGTCTTTGCTTGCGATAAGTTTCGACCATACATCATTGGCAGTAAAGTCATCGTGCACACCGACCATTCCGCTCTCAGGTATCTCTTTGGAAAGATTGATGCTAAACCTCGTTTGATCAGATGGATTTTACTCTTGCAGGAATTCGATATTGAGATTAGAGACAAACCTGGAGCGCAGAACGGAGGGGCGGATCACTTATCCCGTATGGAAGTTCCAGATGATGGCAGGCCAATCAATGAATATTTTCCCGATGAGTATGTCTTCATGATCGGTCATTCCACGGACCCTTGGTATGGTGATATTGCTAACTACCTAGCCAAGGGCATTGTTCCTCCAGAGTTGTCATATCAGCAGAAGAAAAAGTTCTTCTCCACGGTCAAGCATTACCTTTGGGATGACCCGTTTCTGTTCAAGGTCTGTGCAGATGGTATGATTCGTCGTTGTGTTTCTGATAATGAAGCTAGAGACATCCTATCACACTGTCATTCTAGAGAAGCAGGGGTGAAATACCCCTAACATTTAAGTAATTAAATATAAGTAAATAAATATTATTTGAAAAATTATAAATATTATTTGGGGTTTATTAAACCCTAAGAAAACATATAAACACTTGGGCGTGAAAAACGCACCTAAACTCCTTAAGGTCATAAACGAGCTTTAAAAGCCCGACCTTAAGTTAAACAATTATATAAGCTATGGAAATTATACAAATTTAACCAAGGATCATTTTATGATCTTTAGAATATAAGTTCTCGGAAGTTCCCGATGTGGGCCCCATAAAGGGCCGGGAATGCTTAGGAGGAGTGCCAAGGTGGCACAAACCCCTATAAAAATTATTCTTAGAGTTCCTAAAATTATTATTAATTATTCTGAAGAGGATTCCCAAACTACTTCTTCAAAAATAAACAAAGAGCTCGGGGGAAATTTCTTAACGCTCCTTTTATCTCGGGAGTGCCCTGTAGCCCGAAAATTGAGTTACAAGTTTATATAACCCCATATAATTTAATGTAACACCTTAATATATTATTATTGACTATGAATAATATCAATAAACACTTGGAAGTCTTCATCCACGTATATCCTACAGGAATGAGAATAGGTTAGTACCACTAATTAAATTAACAAAGCAAAAAAAAAACCAAACTCCCTAACATGCTGTAACCGCAAGACTACAAGGGATTAGTACTGCTCACTCTCCTTTACGTGAAGACCTGCATGAGAGGACAAGGTTAGCAGCTATTATTAAGCATATTAAATGATGAATTATTGTCTTGTATATTTACCTAGTCTCTAGGCTTAGTCATCACCCATGTAATGGTTATTCCATTACCGAAAATCAACAAGAAATGGAGCTACCTACTGCTCCATTGCAGCCGTCCAACCTGCACATATAGACAAGGATTAGTGCTGCTTTTGATCAAATTAAAACTATTAATAAGCCTAATCTAATAACCTATAATGATTAACAAAAGCAAATAAACATACTAGCTAGTTCTTAGTGCTCATCACCGTAACACAACGAATAAATGGAGTCTTCTATTTACTCCATTCCAGCCGGCAAGCTACAGCAAAAGAAGATGCTGGAGTGCTCCATTGAAACTCCACCGAACAGCACATCTGCAAAGACAAAAAAATTAGTAAATCAATCAATCTCTAAATTAACTAAACAAAACGTAGACTACTAGCTAACTGTGTGAATACCGTGAATACTACTGCAAATGGGAGATGACTAGCGATTGCACTCCTGCAAGGTTAAACAAGATATATATTAAAAACAAAGCCTAATGTTCGATTGCTTCACTCCTGTACGAGTGACCTGCAAAAGAAATAAACAAGATTAGCTTGACAAAAAAAAATGATATTAACATGCTACTCTAGTCACACTTCTACTAGACAATTATACAAGTAAAATTATTTGATCAAATGTCATATGATTATCGATAGTGGACTAGATGGTGGGAATTAAATGTTGTATGGATGCTAGTTAAATTAATCTAGGAGACAAGGACCTAACTTATATAAGTAACTTAATACAAATAACAAAACAAAAATATAAACCTTTTTTTAAAGCATACCATGATCGTAAGTTACATGTTGATGAGATGCCTTGTGCTCCATAATTGACCGAGCACTACACCTGCAGAATAAAATCAAATAAGTGTTAATAATGAACATAATAACTATAAATAATAGCCATGCTTTAGTATTAAGTATTCAAATTAAAATTCAACCACACCTTTTTAACCGATGGTGTACAACATTAGAACACACCAATACATTGGTGCTCCACCAGCCGTAAGCCTAGTCCATTATGGACAATTTTTAATGAGCTAGATACCAAATTAAATAACATGAAAAGAATTAAACTAATAAGACAATCATTGTGTCAATTAATTCCAAGTTGACTTCCTCCATTCCAAAGCCTTAAAACATCACGTAAACTCTCATTTCTCCCTTGCCAGTACCTTGGCCGGTTGGGTAAGAGTTCCAACTCCCTCCTTTCTCCTTTCTTAATTTCCTAAGTTAGTTCCTAAATGCTAATAAACTCCATTAATGGTGTATTAGTTCCTAACACCATTTTAATGTTATTCCTAGTTAATTCTATCAAGTCTTGAAGCAAGAAATCATCACAAGGTGTATCAAAAATACCTTGATAAATTCCTAAGGTAAACTCTTGTAAAATTTCTACAAATATTATTTACGAACTATTGTTAGAAGCCTAACAAATAAATCTCCTATATATGTACAAGGAGTTCGAATTATCTACTTCAAATAAGCATTTGAGGAGCTTGGAAATTCAAGGGAAAATCAAGCACAAGTATTGTCTTGATTTAAGGGTAAGTTTATATAAATAAGGTTTGTTAAGTTTAAGTTTGATTTAAGCTTCAAATTTGGTATAAAAATTATGTATAACCATTAAATAACCGAAAATATTAAGGTTATATTGTCAAGAAAATAATTTATAACATATAAGGTTAGATTATTACCTTAAGATATATGAGTCACAAAAATTAATTGTGTTACACATATATTAAAACCGAAATCTAGGGATATGTTCTATTTTTGGTTTATAATCATTCTAAGTCATTAGCATTTTTTTAGGAGTGTTATACTTATATACATTTAGATGTATTTATTATAAGGTTTAAAACAAGTTTTAAAACCATATGATAAATTTTAATTAAAGCCGAGAGCTTTATATGGTATTTGGAATTTTCGAAAATAAATATATTAACTTATATTATAATTTTGGGGAGTATTAAAAATAGCTACAAGTATTTAAATGACTAATTTGTAAAGTTATGTGGTTAAAATAAATTTTGAAAAGTTTAGTGTGTAATTACCGAAACTAAAGGATTAGTTTGTATAATTATAGTATAATAAATAGGAATTAATATTATGAATTTTGTAAATTTAAATAAGTGTTTAAGTGTTAAAATAACATTTATAAAGGTTTTGGGACTATTTTGTGATTATTGGGAATTGGTAGTACCAAAATACTTATGATTTTATGGGTATGAAGTATTAATTGTGAATTAAGTCTTGGTCAAAGTGTTGACTAAAAACTTTGGGTTAAAATGATTTATGACATAAAATATTAAGTTTATGAAAGTTATGGGGTGAATATGCAATTTATGGAAGTATATATGAAAGATAGAAATTAAATATGGGCGGAAATGTATTATAAGAAAATATATGGGTTACTTTGGTTATTTTAAGAAATAAAATATTTAAACTATAGATTATAAGATAATATGTAACTTATATAAAGTTTTGGGTTAAAAGTGTTAATAAAGAAAACTATATGAATAAACCGAAGAGTTAAGGGATTTATTGGTAATTTTTGAAGGTTAGTGGTATTAATTGTAATTACCGAAATAATAAGAGTATTTGGTGAATTATAAAAGTTGTAAGGTTATTTGGCAATTTATAGAAGTTAATATAATTGTTTTACAATTTTCAAAACTTATAAGGGTATTTAATAAATTATAAAGGTATCTGGATATTTGTTAAGTGGTAAAAGTCAACGGGATCAATTATGATTACCGGAAAGTTATACGTGGTTATTTAGTAATTTATTAAGTTGTTGGGTATAGTATATAAATACCGAGTTAATAAGATTGGTTTTGTTATTTAATAAGGCAAGGAAGTGAAACTAGGTAATATAATGTATTATGGTATAATAAGGAATATAATATAAAGTTTATAAATAATTTTGGTTATAATAAAAATGACCAAGGGATATAATATAAATGATAAGTGGAAATAATTATAAGTATATAGTTAGTAAGGTATAGAGGTACCGTATAAATGATAATTCATTATCACATGTGAGTTTCACATAAAATAATGAACTGCTAGGTTATCTAGAACCACTGTTAAAATAACAGGGGAAAATAAATAACATACGGAGTTATTATACGACGAGTATAAACACTACAGTGACAGTACCGTAATATTTAGTGAATAGTTATATTAATACTACCGGTATTGCATGTTTAAATAACAGCGTACGGGAAAGGACTACTGAACAGGAGTTTGACAAGCTAGCAGTTTCTTGGTGTACGGTATGTTAATTGTGTGGTCTGAATGTCCTAAGGATTATCCTAAGGTCCAGACATTGTGTGTTTAAATGTTTAAGAAGATATCTATGATTTTATGTGATTGATATTGTATGTGGGATTGCCCAAACTGTTGCGTTGAATTTTACGCGCGAATGTCTTGTGACTAAAGTTTACACATCTAAACTGGAAAAAAAAGACTAACTGACCTCTAGGTATTATTGAACCTAACAATGGTCAACTGTTAAGGTCTTAATTCAAATATTGGTTATTGTGTCACTGACAAAAAGGGCTAACTTATAAGAGAGGAATCCAGATCGTTCCGACCTTCTGGTTGCGCATTGTGATCACAACGAGGGACTATAATGGAGTCACTCGAAATCCATCAGCCACATTCGGGGATGGCGGAGGGCACTGCCGTAGGTGCACAGGTTCGACCGGATCGGTCATTACATATATTTATCCAGGGCCGGAAGGTCCGTTGGTAACGGTTCCTTTGGAACCCAGGGGACATTCGTCCACAATTTATTAAGGTTTGTCTTAACATGACACTTGAGGTAAAATTAATTGGGAAAGGTTAAATGATTGGTTTAAAGGATAAGAGCCAAGTGACTAACTAACAAGTGCAGTTTAATACGTGTATCTCGTTTGATTATTGTTATGGTTTACTAATGTGTGATTATTGTTTATTGTTGTGTGGTTATTGTTGTGTGATTATTGATGTTGTGTACTATTGTACACTGGCGTTTACAGGTGGATTGTTATGTGTTTGTTAAGTGTTTACGGTTGTTACTGTTATTATTGTAAACCGGTATTTCATGTAAAGAATCTAATATCAAGATGGCTAAAACGACTTAAGGAATCTAGAAGACTTAGGACTACATTTAGCATACCAGCATAGTTTGCTGAGCCCTTCATTGGGCCAAACATTTCAGGTCTCTGAAGAATACACAAGCCGGAGTGCGGGGAACAGGGTAGCCGCTGTGTTTTTATAAAACACTTGTGGACTTGTTATGTATTATATTTTGGAGTTTGTTGTATTTCAGTTAGTTGCTCATTTAGTTGGATTTGGTTTGTAATAATTAGAGTGCTCAGTATCTGTTCATCACAGCGTGTGGAAGTTGTAATGTTGGAGGAGTAAGGGTGCCTTGTTACTCACAAGGGTGAGTGACGGCGTGTAACACCAAGGATAGTTAGTTTTATTTTCCGCTGCGATTTGCTATTTATTATGCTACGAGTTATGACGTCATTACAGGTTTAGGAGTAGGGGGGTGTTACAGGGGGTCATTTTGGACCGGCTAGGACAGCCGCGAAAGTTTTGGAGGCTGGATTCTTTTGGAAGAACTTGAACAAGGAATGTTATCAATTTGTCTCCACTTGTGATCAATGTCAGAGGCAGAGGAATTTATCCAGACGTCACGAGATGCCATTGAATTCGATCTTGGAGGTTGAGCCGTTCGATCTTTGGGGTATTGATTTCATGGGACCGTTCCCATCCTCTCAAGGTAACCTCTACATCTTAGTAGCAGTAGATTATGTCACCAAGTGGGCTGAAGCGATAGCAGCACCTACCAATGATGCAAGGGTGGTGCTCAAGTTTTTAAAGAGGAATATTTTTACCCGTTTCGGTGTCCCACGAGCGATCATCAGTGACGAGGGTACACACTTCTACAACAAGCAGTTTGAGGCTCTTCTACAGAAATATGGTGTACGGCATAAGGTTTCTCTACCGTACCATCCACAGACGAACGGGCAAGCTGAGATCACTAACAGAGAACTTAAGTGGATCCTCCAGAAATCTGTCACATCTTCGAGGTGAGATTGGTCCCTTAAGTTGGATGACGCCTTGTGGGCATACCGCACTGCCTTTAAAACACCTTTAGGTATGTCCCCTTACAAGTTGGTCTATGGCAAGGCGTGTCACTTACCTGTGGAGCTGGAGCACAAGTCTTTTTGGGCACTCAAGGCATTGAATTTTGATCTACAAAAGGCTGGTGAGAAGCGTAAGTTACAGCTATGTGATCTGGAGGAGTTTAGAGAGGACGCTTATGAAAACGCCAGAATCTATAAGGAGAAGACGAAGAGGTGGCATGATAAGCTGTTAGTCAAGCATGAGTTTCACGTTGGGGATAAGGTTCTTCTGTTCAACTCCCGTCTGAAACTATTCCCTGGGAAGTTGAAGTCTCGTTGGTCTGGACCGTTCACAGTGACAAGTGTCTCGCCCTATGGCGCTATCGGCCTAATCAATGCAGAAGGAGAGACATTCAAAGTCAACGGGTCTCAGCTGAAGCATTATCTAAGTGGTGATGCCGAAGTCCAGTCGGTGATCACGGTCCATGATCCTCCGTACTGATTGAACAATTGCACGGTCTAGCCAAAGACCGAAAAGACGGGCGAATATCAGTTAAAGATTTTACTATTTTTGCTTTTGTTTATTTCTGGTCAGTTTAATTGTTTTTCTTTCTTTATTTTTGGACTAATGTGTTTGTTAGGCACGTTTTGTTTAGTTTTTACTGTTTTGAAGGTAAATTCAGCAGTGAGGGAGGATATCAGTTAAAGATTTTAGTTTCTGGTCAATTCTATTGAGGGTCCGGGTTTGCATTCTGGTTCATAAACCCGGACCATATATTAAGCGCAGCTACTGGGATGTTTTAGGGGTGGTCCGGGTTTGCGTGCTGGTTTGCAAACCCGGACCATATGCGAGGCGCAGCTACTGGGATGTTTTAGGGGTGGTCCGGGTTTGCGTACTTGTTTGCAAACCCGGACCAAGTTGCATGCAGTAACAAAAGGGAGCGCGCGGGACTTAATCCCTAAATTACCTTCTTCTTCCTCGCGCCGCTACCCAGTCTCCCGACCGTCTTCGCCCAGCCCCTAATAAGTAATTTCCCCACCTCCGCATCACTGCACCACCACCACTCCCATCTCCACCGCCTTCGCCGCACCACCACCACTCCCCGTCTCCTTCTGCGGCCCAGTTCCCGGTGCTCCTTGCCTGCTTCCCCCATTTTTTTTTCCCGTTCCCGACTTGCATCACCACACCACCACTACCCGTCCCAGCCCGACTCACACCACCACCACCTTCGTTGTACCATTCCCGCTACCGTCCTCCTCTGCGGCCTAATCTCCCGATCTACACTCCACTTCCTGCTATCGCCATTTTTACCCGCCCCGCCTCACACCTCCACCACCCCATCCTTTTCGCTCCACACTCGCGCCACCACCACTACCCAACATTAACTCATGTCCAGACACCCGAACTAGCCCCACCACATCCGAGTTCCGATTTGCCCAGCAACTCACCTAATCACCATCGCTCACTTCTTCGCACCGGTCAAACCCAATTCCTAGCATATGTTTTTGTTTGTTACTATGGCCCAAAGCGAACACGCCGGTCCACTACTGCTGCCCCCTCTTCATCGGCCGCACCTGCTCCGCCTGCACCGACACCTCCAGTCCAATACCGCGAGTCCGTGCGTTCCGATTTCATAAGTGATGCAGCTTTTGATTGGTACAATGTCAAGGACCGGAAGATAATTCCGGAAAGGTCAGTGTCTGATGAGTTGATCACTGAGTTTGATTTACAGAATGTGTTCGGTGCAAAGGGTTGGGGAAATTTGTTGCATGTGGGTTGGGGATGCTATTATCCGCGCTTGATCAAATTGTTTTATGCTAATGCTGAGAAGACGGATGGTTATGATATAATTAGCGCATGGATAAAAGGGAGGTACATCGAGATTGATCATAAAGCGGTTGATGAGTATTTTAGAGTGCAGGATGCATTTGATAGGAATATGTTTAGGGAGGCTTTGAAAAATTTGGATAATGATAAGAAAAGGGCGAAGGAACACTATATGAGTCTGGTGGTAAATGACCCTGAGGTACAGAACCGTCAAAGATGGTCTTCAAGGGATAAGCAGGTTGTGACAGGGGATAAACTGCAGACTCCGATTGAGCGTTTGATTCTGGCCATTATATGTATAATGTTCGCCCGAGAGAGTGTGCTGACCTGAATGCTCTGGATTGTTTCTTTTTGCGGCATCTGCTGGATGATGAGTTTTCTCGCGGTGCTTGTCCTATCGTTTTCTCTTTTGTTGTTATTGATCATATTTTGCGTATCATGGATATGGACAGCACTGCTTCTCTTGCTTTTCCACACTTTATGCAGTATCTTTTTTAGAAGGCTGGAGTTAGTTTCCGTGATGAGCGGCCTCAGTACCCCGCATCTCCCTTGGACATGACTGCTATGCATCTCTTTCAGTGGGAGAAGATCGAAGACGGGTGGATAAAGCGCCGTCGTGCCCGACCGGGTGAGAGGGCTGCAAGGTCTGCTGGTGCCGATGGGGCCGGGCCTTCACAGATTAGGGGTGCTGATGTGCCTGCTGCGGGTCCGATGCCAGGTTTTGAGGAGCTGATGACAGAGTTTAGAGATTGGCAGGGGGTGTGCACCACCCGCTTTGATGGTTTTGACTCAAGCCTAGATGCGTTGTCCACTCAAGTTCAGAACTATGGAGTGTGGCTTACATCTTTGGAGGCGCGTCGCCATGCTGCTGAGGTTCGTCAGGAGGCGCGGATGGCTGATTATGATGCACGCTTCGCCCGTATGGAGGCGTGGCATCTTCCGCTTGGGACACAGTCACAGCCTCCACCACACCCCTAGGTTTCTGGAGCTTGGGTTATTTCATTCTCTACCTTTTCGGATATTTTGATGTGTTTTATTTTCTTCGCTGTTTCTGAGAAGTTTTCCTTTGGATTGTACTTCTATTTTATTTTGGATTCGACTGTTGCCTTTATCATTCCGTCTGTATCACTTAACTATGATGTTTCACCCGCACACTTACTATTTCTGCAAGTCAGTGTTGGCTTTGGTTTTATTTCTTGAGCTACAGGTCTGCTTTTGCTGCGTGTGAGGTATTGAGGGAACCAAAGGAAACTCTGTCGAATTTTTTGCAGAATTCAACATCCCACTGTTTTACATAAGTGTGAGGACGTTGCCCTCACCATACTCCAGGGGCGTGATTTTCTAACTTCTTTTATTTTTCAAACGTTGTTTTCTGCGAATGTGTGTTTTCCTTCCGTCTTAATTATTCTAATGAAGCAATGAGGGCATTGCTTATTTTTAAGTGTGAGGAAGGGAAATTACACATGCTCATGCTCATGCTCAATTACATTCGAATGTGCTAATTTTGAACATTTTTAAGGTTATCACTTCATTTTCACTATATTTTTGTTGGCCCTCAAAAATTTTTGGTTGCATAACATACCTGAGTCTTATTCAGTGGTTGGATAAGTTGGTTTGGAACACCGCACGAGTAGCACTAGTTTTTGTGAGATCGAAGCTGGAAAACAGTTGTGGGAATTCTGGTTGCACTGCTTGTATGTACAGTTTTGATTAATTCTTGTCTATTTCTTCACTAAAAAGTTAAGCCTATTAGTATAACTATTTGTCTTTGATTTCACTTGGGGACTTTGGGAATGATTCTTGAATGAAAGGAAGGAAGGACAAAGGCAAGGTACTCCTCTAATCGAACTTTTAACCCAGAAACAGGCCTCGTCCATTTGGTAATTAAGTCCTCGGGGTGCCTCATCACCCATCTACCTAAGGTCATATGATCTGGGATAGAAGACCCAACACCGCTACATGAATGGAGAGAAAAGTCTGAGGGATATAAAAGAGAAAGTTAATGCTTGTTTAGAAAGTTGAAGAAATTTATTAATTTCAAATGCAAAATGCAAAGTCTTTCTTGATTATGAGTACGTGGTGATGAAAGGTTATATGGAATAAGATATTACTTCTCACCCCTTGTCGTCCATGGATTGTGGAAAGTTAATTGGAAAGTAGTCCCTGAGTGAAATTTGAGTCAAGTAGTTTTACTATGTGTCTTAAGCCTTTGGAAAATACTTCTCAATTCACTGTTTATGAAAACCTGCAAGTGTGGATCATTGTTGTCTATGACTGTTTTTCATTATTAGATCTCCTTGTGCACGGTTCTAAACTGACGTCTCCCTTCTGTAAGATTTCAGTATGTTTCTTTTTGCTTGAGGGCAAGCAAAGATTAAGTGTGAGGAAGTTGATAAGTCAAGAATTTGTCTAAGTTTACTAGGCTAATTCATGCGTAATTGTCTACATTATTACTTTATATTCCCTCCTTAATGCTTTATTTACACTTTATTGTTATATTTGTCTCCAATGATCAATTTGATATGTTTTCAGGATAAAATGCTCAACAAAATGCTTAAATGAAGATTTTAGAGGTTGAGGCAACAAGTGGAAGTCAAACCAGAGTCAAAGGCTGATTTTTACCAATTACCGTCGTGATTTAATGAGGGTCCGGGTTTGTATCCGACTTTGTAAACCCGGACCATCTCATCGAACAAGTTTCTGCCTAGTTTCAGACGTGGTCCGGGTTTGCACTTGTTTGCAAACCCGGACCGTCTTCAAGCGAGAGTCTGCCTAGTTTTAGTGGTGGTCCGGGTTTGCGTACTTGTTTGCAAACCCGGACCAATACAAGCGAAGCGCCGAGGATTTGTTTCGAAAGTAACTGATTTTTATTATTATATCTTTAAGAAACCACCGTATATGAAGATAAAAGATAGAACTCTCATTCTTATAAAAGGAGAGGCTTGGCAACGTGAGAGGGAGGCTTGGTTAGACCACAAAATTGTCACGATACAGCATAGAGAAATTAGCTTAGTTTGAGATTGATTCTGGTTGGGAGTCTGGAGCAGAGCAAAGGAAGCAGTTCATCATGGAGACTTTTCCAGAAGTCTCAACAGAGTTTCTTCTTGTTCTTTATTACTACTCACTACAGTTTTGCTTATTGTAAACATGTCAATGGCTGAGTAGTTTCCTTTAGATTCCGGTTTGCTATGTATCCCTAAATTGACTATTCCTGTTCCTTTGTGATTTAATGCAATTCTATTGAGTAAAGTTATTTTCCTTGCTTAATTTCCTTAATCGTTATAATTTGGCCAATTATAAAGATTAGTATTTTGTTAGCTTATATGTGACGACTGCGGCTTTTAATTGAATACAGGAAAATAACCAGTTAGTTTAGAGACGGTAATTCCTCTAAATCGCTAATTGACCGATTATCTAGATTGTTCTTAAGGCGGTTAGTAAACAGTGTTTTCGTAACGAGAGTTAGAATTCAGTCTTTGCTAACTAGAATTTGCTAAGCGGGAGACCGGAGGTGAATTATCTTTGTTCTAGGGTTTTACTCAGAATTGTCTTGGAAATCACTTAGGGATAGGAATTACAAGATTTAGGGAGTAGTAGTAAACCGGGATCTCTTTCCCAATCAGTTTCACAACAATTATTTTCTTGCTTTTTACTGTTTTACATTCTGTTTGCAGTTCTTAATGGTCATCAAATCAAACCCCAATTTCCTGTTTTACTTTGTTATTTAGTTTTACCTTTCCATTTAATAAAGATTTAAACTAGACATCGCCTCCTCTGGTTCGATACTTAGGGAATACTCTCTATTAAAACTTGCTAGAATTGACCGGTACACTTGCCGTTAGGTTTTATCCCAACAGTAGTGAACTGTTGTGGGATTGGCGATGCTCGGACAACTTGCTGGATCCTGGATCTAGTCCGAGCACACTCGTCGGACTTGATCTTTTTGACAGAAACTAAGCTTTCTACTTTTGAAATAAGGAGTTTTGCAGGTTAGTTGCGAGGTTATAACCTTTTGGCTGGTGATAGTATTGGACGTCGGGCAGGATTTGCTCGTTGTTGGAAGAAAGAACTCACGGTCAGAATTTCCTCGTATTCAGGCCATCCTATCGATGGTTTTGTTACTGATTTGAGGAATCAAACTTGGAGGTTGTTGGGGCTGTACGGAAGGTCATAGCGGGAAGAGAGGTGGCGTAATTGGCACCTTTAGTAGTATCTTCATAGTCAGTGGCAAGGGTCGTGGCTTGTTTATGGCAACCTTAATGAAGTCCTCACTTCACGGGAGTTCATGGCAAAGGCTCTCGGTCTAATAGTATTATAGATGCTTGTAACCAATGTATTACTGATTGTGGGTTAGAGGATCTTGGTTTTGTGGGGGATATGTACACTTATACTAACCAAAGGAATGGATTATGTAATGCCAAAACTCGTCTAGACCGGTTTTTAAGTAATGAAGAATGGTTATCTTTGTATCTGCATGTTGTTAATTACTATTTACGTTGCGGGTGTTCGCATCATCATCCTTTAAAGTTGGTTTTCCACCTGCTATTTGTCGGGGTTCCCGGCCTTTTCATTTAAAAAATTGTTGGGTTGATGATGCAGTGTTGGGATATGGTCTTGCATGTTTGGAAGACTAGTTCTCGACATTCGGACGCTTATGTTCACAAGGTTAATTTGTGTGGTAAGGCTCTACGTGCATGGGGGTGAATTAGGTACGTGCGGAAGAGCGCGAATTGGTAGTTACAAAGGCTAAGCTTGATATGGTGGCTTTGTTGGCTCCAACTCAGGATAATCTGAAGCGTTGGTCTAATCATTCGCGGCATATGGATTTGTTACTTCATAAGCAGGAGATACGGTGGTGTCAACGTTCAAGACAAAAGTGGTTCTCCTCAGGTTACAATAACTCTAAATTCTTCTTTCGATGTTTAAGGCTCGCCAAAGGAAAAAGGTTGTATCTTGTCTACAAACGCTTCATGGTAATATTGTTACAAGTTGGGACTATATTGAACAAGTTGCTTGTGGATATTTCCAAGATCATTTCTCTACTACTCATGTGATTGCTAATCCTCACTTGTTATCATGTGTCAAGGGACGTGTTCCAGATTTTGTTAATGACAATATTGGCCAACCTTACACTGAGAAGGAAGTTGTTAAAGCACTTAAAAGTATGCATCCTTCCAAGGCTCCAGGGCCTGATGATATTAACGGTACTTATTTACATACCTATTGGCATATTATTATAGAGGATTTTCTATCTACGGTACTTGGCTTCTTAAATCATGGTATTTTTCCAGATAAGATTTATCACACATTCATTGTTTTAATCCCAAAAAAGAAAGGGACTTGCAGTATGATTGATTACACACCAGTATCTATGTGTAATAGTATTTATTGTGTGATTGCAAAAGTCCTTGTAAATAGGATCAAGGATGCTATACCATATGTTATCTTCCCTGAACAAGCTGTGTTTGTGAAGGGCTGGTTAATTACGGACAATATTGTGGTTGCCAATAAGGTTATGCATGTCATGCGAGGTTCTAAGGCTGTTCAAAGTGGTACTTTTGCTCTAAAATTTGATATGGCCAAGGCTTTTGATCGGGTGGAGTGGAGCTTTGTCATTGATGTCCTTCGTATTATGGGTTTTCATCCTAGCTGGGTTTCTTTGGTGCAAAAATGTATTTCCATAATCTTTATGGCCGTTCTCATTAATGGATATCCTGGCCGAACTTTCTCTTCAGGAAGAGGCCTCTGTCAAGGTGATCCTCTTTCACCTTATTTATTTATCTATTGTATGGAAGTCTTGTCGTCAAGCATGTGTTTGGGTTCTCAAGTTAATATGATCCGTGGTTTCAAGATACGTGGTTTCAAGATACGTGGCCTTAAAGAAGATATCACTAATATTATATTTGATGGTGATTGTATGCTGTTTGGTATGGCTAATCATCATAATACTCAGGGTTTTTCATATATTTTAACTGATTTTAAGGAGGCCTCTAGGCAGTTCATAAACACAAATAAATCTAGTATTATGTTTTCAACTGGTGTGCCTTGGAATGTTAGAAATAATATAGCCTTCATTTTTAGTGACAAAGAAGTACAATACTTTGGCTTGTATTTGGGTTTTCCAAGTCATGTTGGTTGAGCAAGAAAGTAGGTGTTTACTTATGTTCGTGAAAGGGTTTTTTCTCATATTTGTAGTTGGAATAAGGTTGTTTTTTAGGTTGCCCGAAGTGTTTTTATAAAGAATGTTCTTCAGGCAATCCCTCTATATGTTATGAGTGTTATGCAGCTGCCACAAGGTTTAGTTCATGAGATTACTCGAGCAATTGCACGGTTTTGGTCGGGAGGATCATTGGCCCAATATTGTACCCATTGGAGAAAGTGGCAAGGTATGTGTAATAGTATTATACAAGGAGGATTGGTTTTTCGTGACTTAACATGTTTTAATCGTGCAGTTTTGCAAAGCAAGGTTGGAGGTTACTAACTCATCCAAGCTCACTAATGTCTCGAGTTATGAAATGTCGTTACTTTGCTAGTGGTGACCTTTTGGAGGCTGGCCTTGGTGCTTGGCCAAGCCCTATATGGAGGGCAATCTTCAGCTCTTTACTTGCTACGGGCGGGTCTTTGCAAGCCCATTGGAGATGGATGGTCCACTCTTCTCTTTGAGCGATGGCTACGACTAAACCAGGGGGCATGCCTTTCACGTGCTGCCTTCCATATTATGCTAGGAATGAAGGTCGGGTTTCATAGCTCATGAACCCAGATACTCGAGAATGGAAGGAAGACATAATTCGGGACTGGTTTCCTCAGGATGTGTCATATATGTTATCTACTCCTTTGCCTCAAAACCTGACTGGAGATAGTTGGTGTTGGAAGGTCTCAAAATCTGGGATCTTTAGTGTAAGGTCAGCTTATTTCCTTGAACTTCAAAGGCGGCGGGAAGATTCTTGTGGATCTACAAGTGAGAATCGGATTGGTAAAGTAATTTCCTGTATTTGGAAACGAATCTCCCAAAGGGTGTAAAGATATTTGCTTGGCGAATATTGCATGAATATCTCCCTCTGAAAACTATTTTTTTTCTTCAAGATGGAAGCAACAGATGGATGTATCCTGTTTTGTGGCAAGGATGACACTCTTGTTCATGTCTTATATTACTATCCTGAAGTTCGTGCTTTGTGAAATCAGGGAAATTTTCCATGTCCGAAAGATATTAACAATGACTTAGCCTTTTTTATTGGGTTACCTCTCTATTATTATCCTTTTCGATCTCTCATATAGCTCAGTTTATCTATTTTTTATGGAAAATATGGTTTGCTTGGTGTAAAGTCTTGCATGCACAGGCTAGGAGCATTGAATAGGTTTGCTTTCAGGATAGAGTTATCTAGCTATTGCATGGGCTCATAAGAACAGGAATGATGTTCCCAAAATTGACATTAGGGATTTTCCTCAGCACTTTCTTCGAGTTATTACAAATGGAAGTTATGATAAAGAAGACGTTACGGTATAGGTATAGTTTGTCGTGAGGCTTCGGGAAATATTCTGGCAGCTGCTGTTAAAGGAGGAGTAAGTATTGTTCATCCACATCTTGTGGAAGCAAAGGCTCCACAACTGGGGCTTCATTGTGCAATTAATGTAAGTTGTAGGAATATACTTATGATGTCTGATTGTAAAGCATCGGTTGACTATTTTCATGATAAGGATAGTGTTAGTTATGAGGTTAGAGTCCTGTTGGATGATTTGCGTAGGTTTGCTAGTCTTTCGTTTGTTGATGTCTTATGGGAATATATCCCTTAAGTGGAAAATATTAGCGCTCATATGCTAGCTACAATAGGTAGGGGTAGTAAGGAGGAAGGGTATTGGATTCGCAATGTACCAGATTCTATTGTACGCTTATGTAATGGATAATACATAATGTTGGTTTTTCAAAAAAAATCATAACACCATGAACAAAGGTGAGTTACGGGAGACCCTTTCCACCTCCCCTTCAAAGGGAGCTTTGCCAACTGATCTTGTGTTCTCTTTTTAGTCTGCTGCCTCTTTGTCTCCTATTTTTTTCTTGATAGTGTTGCGTTGGAAATTATTGCACCATGATTAGAGGTAGCTTGTTCAAAGGGTTAACCTTGTTTCAATTGGTGATGTCTCTTCCTACTCTCATATTCTTAGCCAATCTTTTGAAATCTTGATGATTTCATTTTGTTAGAGATCCTGTCGTGCTTGCATGTTTTCCACCTAATAATTCGGACTCGTCTTCTTTTCTTTGCTCATATAGATATGGGTTAGGTTTTACTCTTTATGCATGTTACTTACTAGTGGCTCCCCTTCTCTTTCTTCTCATCTCTCCTGATTGTCTTGCTCTTTCTGCTTCTAGTTTGCTCTGTGCTTTTTTCTAGGGTTTCAAATTCTCTTTCAACAATGAAGGGTTTTGGCATTCATGGTGCTTTACTCTCTTATGAGCATTGTCTCATAAGGAAACTCTTTTCTCACAATGAAATTACCCTCACTTCTTTTTCCATAACTCTTTGTCAAAGTTGGAGTCCATTTGGAGGCTTTTGGTTCTACAAAGTAGGCCCAAACTACTTTGTCATTGGATTTGAGCAACTTTAGGCTTTACATGTTGTCCAGTGTGAGGGCCTTGGGTGATCAATAACAGGCTTTATGATGTGTAACGTCTACAGTCGGGTTTAACTGAGGAGGAGCATGAATTCAAGTGGATTACTTTTGGGTTCGAATCTTTGATGTTCCTCGTGCTCATTGCAACGTAAACTTCGCTGAGAAGTGGCCGCCAAGCTAGAACGCTTCACGGGTATGATGAAAGATCTATCCTCCTTTGGATTTGGGTATGTGAGATTCAAGGTTCTACTCCACATTCAAACCCCAGTTTGAAGATCCTTACCCATCTCTCTCAACGGCAAAGATTTAGTCTTCAGTGTAACCTATGACATCATGCTGACGATTTGCATAATTCGTGGCCTCTTCCTACATGACACAGATCATTGTCTGTCACTTGGACTACACTCCATGTGGGATGTGGCTTTGCTCAAACGTCTTCCTTGCTTGTCTATGTTCTGAGCAGGCTTTTGCACCACCTAAGGCGTGGTTGTATTTAGGAGGTGTGGTCTGGAATTCGCTAGGCCAAGGCCAACCTGAGGTCTCGACTGATATTGAGTTGGGGATTACTTACGGAAGCTCCTCCTCAGGACCAGTTGTTGCTGAAAGGGATGCTTTCCCCTCCGTTAAAGCTATGTAGGTTGATGTCCCGGGCTCTTCTAAAGGATTAATCAAACACAACTTTGATCAGCGTCTTGCGGAAGCATCACATGAGGAGGCTTAGGACCTAAGGCTACCAGAAATGGATCAAAAATGAAAGAAAAGAAAGTCATGATTGCTACTCTTGTAGTGGAGGTTGATGGAACTCAAGGTACTCATGGGAGAAGAAAATTTGATTGTTCGACGGCTCTAGGGAAAGCACAGAGTCGCTCAAGAAAATGAGGGGTTTTGCGTCTAGGTTGCATGAGCATGGGCACGGCTTATGTGTTTGACCAAGTCCTGGGTTGGTTGGTATTTGAAGTATCTTGTTTGTTTAGTTTGCAAAGTATCGTTAATGGTGTTCTGACTATACCTGTAGGATGGTTGTAGGTTCTAGTTTGCTCTAGTACAGATTTTGTTAATTATCATCATTTTATGGGTGGGTTTTATATTTATCATGTTAGTTTTGCACATCAAAGTATGTACTTATGGGAAGTAAGGCTTAGTATCCTAGTGCTATGTGTAGTGAAAATATGTGACTATCTCTACCTATAAAGTGTACCTATCGTTTTGCGGAATAGTGAATTAAGTGGGGTTGTCGATCTCAGGGATCTCGTTCAGTTAACTGACAAATTTACTAATTAACTGACAATCTAAATTAAACTAAGAAAATAGGAAATGTCACTTTTTGAGGTTTTCTTAATATATAACTAAAATACTGACTCAATAAACAAATATAAAATAATTAAACAATTAAACTAAACTGAATAACTAAATAGAGATTAAAACTCTAAAATTAAAGATGCACCCCGGATTGTTCTACAAACCTTCACTATCTAAATTTATTAATAAATTCTTCCTTAATTCTACAATAAACTCATAAACTATAAATAGTTCGTCAACGGCTAAGTCTAACGAATACTAACCAGTTGCCAGAACTAGCAGCAGACTAATGCTCCAATCCGGACACAACCAATCGCATAAAGAACAGTTTCTATTAGAGATCGATTAACCTATAGGTGGGATCACGCTTCTAGTCCCTAATTAGATTTAACTTCCTATGTCTTGATATCTATCTCAGCTCTCACGAGTTGATTAGCAAACTACAAAGATTGCTTTAATAATTAGCTAGAGAATTAAAATGCATGAAGAACTGGAATTAAACTACTCCGTTAATGAATTAGTGAAAAGGTTACAAAATAAATATTAAAATCCAGTTTGCTACCCCAATCCGGGGAGCTAAACTAACCACACTAACATGACTCTAAGATTAACAAAAATAACAAAGAATGACATTAAACGAAATAAGAGAAAGGGTGGTGGAAACTCCAGTTAGCAAGTTGACTCCGGCTCCCCGCTCCGCTTCCGTCTTCAAGTCAATCCTTTGTTAGAACTATGGAGTGACAATGGTAATATATTGTGGAGTGGTACAAATTATGGCGGTGGTCTGGTGTGGTGGTCGATGATGGTGGAGCGATGGTGGATGAATGGTGTGAGTGGTAGTGGTGGTGGTGATTGATGAACGATGGAGTGGTGGAGAGGAACAGGAGGCGTAAATCCCCTGTATTCAGTGTACCTCCTCACGATTGCAACCCTAATATATATATATAGCAGCCCCTTGTGATCTATCGTTTAATAAGAATTTTTTATCTTCTTCTTCTATCAAAACGCCACGTCGGTGGCTTCTTTTGTCGCGTCCGGACATGTGTCCAGACACCTCCCCGTGTGTGATTTTAAACGTTTTCGACTCTCGACTTGTGTCCGGACATACAATTTCGGACATTACCTCTGGAAAGTCTCGGTCTTTGTCCAGCCTTGCGCGTTCGGACGCAAGGTTGACACAACTTCAACAGGGCCTAGATTCTTCGTTTCAGCTCTGTTTCACTCCCCGTTTGTTGCGTTGGAATCCTCATGAGAAAATATATGCATTTCCTTGAATTTTCCCTGTATTATACACATAAAATGTAACATTTCACATCAAAACATAAATCTAAGGAAAAATCATATGATAAGTGAGAAATATGGCATGAATTATTATCAAAAATAGGAAGAATTAAAGCCCTAAAAGTATATGTATTTCACACTTATCACTATGTAGCATCATGAAGAAGCACGTCACGCTGATAGAGTCAAATGACGGCTGTCACTTAGTCCCGCTACTCTTACAACAACCCATGAGGCTTTTGTTGCTTATAGTAGTCTTGCCTTTGTTACAGACTCTTGAAGGTAGATTTGAGGTTTGAAGTTTATATGTATATGCTCTTTAAGGTTGTAGTGGAATTTTAATGAAAGGTTGGGTACAAATTCTAATTTTCAATACTTATGGGAACGTTATATCTATCTTCCTAACCTCAAGTCATGTCTCTCTTTCAGTATTAGGATTTTCCTAGCTATTATGTCTTTGGCTTTTCATTTTCCAGACTAAATAATTGTCTCCAGGCTTCATCTCGGTTAAGCCTTGGAGTCTCGTTCTACGAGTACTACTTCGGGAATGGGTATGATCATGATTGCACTTTGCTTGTGGGAATAGGGATGATATTTTCCCCATTTTTTTCAATTCCCTCTTCTTGGTCAGCCAAACTCTTTCCTCCTCGATAATCTACAACACAATACGATGGTAGGTTTTTCTTTCTCTGCTCCTTTTCTATGGAGTATTGCATGTAATATATCTTGGGTTTTGTGTTTTCTTACTTGGTTTGCTTTTTAGCGGGTTTTTTTTTTTGCACTCATCAATTACATCGCTCTTTCCTCCACCTTCTTCCGCCCCTTAATCTCGTGAAGATCTCTCTAGTTCTAGTCTCAGATGTTGGGGCTTGGGATAGGCTTCAAAGTTTAGTTTGACAAAATGAAGGTTCTACTAGTTCATACTGTTGTGTTGGCATATGATCGGTATTTATTGGGAAAGCTTTTCTCATCTCAACAATTAGTGCAAGTTCATTGAAGACTACTCTAGAACAACTATGGAGTGCTTTCGATGGATTTTACTTCTGCAAGGTTAGTCAAACCTCTTTGTGAATGAGTTTGAGAGATCCACCATGCATGCAATTCTAGTTAGGGGTCCCTGGGTGGTGAATAATATTATATTTTCCCTTCAAAGTCTGGAACATGACAAGGAGTTTGAGGTGCATGGGTTCATTTGGGTCCTAATCTAGATACGAATCTATGATTTTCCAAAAGCATATTATCATATCAAGTTCACGAAGAAGGTAGCTTTGAAGATAGGCAGGTTTACAAGTGTTATAGAGGACGCCACCTCATCTGGGCACCAGTACTTGTGCTTCAAAATACTTCTAAGAATTCAAAATACTTATGACAACATGCCTTTGGTATGTACAAAGTGTGGTCTTTTCTTCCATGGCTCTGATTTGTGTCCAAAGTTTGAACAATTATGTAATTGAAGAGGGTGACATGCCCTACGTTATGTGGCCTATCACTAATGTATTCGTAGCCAAAAAAGGTTGTGAGAACTCTTCATAGGGCCGTATTCATGGCCCTGCACTTGTAAAATAAAAACTGATTTGTTGAGGTAGAATAAGTAATATTCTGAGAGAGATACGAAGTTAGATGGTAGTCTAGATCAAGGTGCGAGTTTGGTTGATGCATAGAGTAATGCTTCTCTACTCTTCAACGTCATGCATATTGACCTTAGGCTATATTCAAGGTCTAAATAATTTAGTCATCTTCTTGCTGATGCGTCAAAGGAGGAATGTTGTGACCTAAGGTTGCCGGAAGCAAATCGTAAGGGAAAGAGAGTAATAAAATTAAGTCTGATTCATACAGTCTAGTGGGCGGTAGCGATGGACGGAGGAGGCTCTTGAAGAAGGTGATTTTGAGGATGCATCAAAGTCACCTAGGAAAATGATGGGTTTGGGCTTCAATTGCATGGGGCTCGACACCTCTCATGCAATTACTCGTTTTTGGAATCTTTGGTTCAATCAGGTGTCTTTAGTAGTGTTTGTGTTATCTTAGGTGTTATGTGTATCTTGTTCCCGTCTGTTGGCTTTGGACTTGTATCTATGTTGGATCTTGGTTGGTTTTTCGTTCTGGAATCTTTGATATCCCTTGGTTAGTTATTTTGACTACATTTTCTCAATCAGTTAATTAGTTAGTTTGCCTGGTAGGTGAAAAAATTGTAAAAAAACATGATGGGCTTCAATGGCCAGCCTTTGATGATGGTTGGGCCTTCCTCAACTTGCTCATGTTGCCTTTGTTAGGGAATTAATTGCTTAAAGCAATAGGATTAGTGGTTTTTGCATGTTGGTTTGTAGGATATTGGCTAATGCCCCCTCTATGTAATTTGAATCATAATGGTAATGATTTTGGCTGGTGTTTCAAAAAGATACAAATTCTACTATTTTCTCAAAGTTGTAGGAATAATCTCTAGGAAATGAGAGAAACAAAATTAAAGCATTGCTACTGACCTAAAAACATATGTGTTGGTAATTTTCAGTTTGGACGAAGGAGGCTCCTGAAGAAGGAGACTTTGAGGATGTATCAAAGTCACCTAGTGATGGATTAACCATCCTAATATGGATTCAATGTTCTATTTCTGAAGTACATACAGCATGCCAAATAAGTATTCACACATCATTATACTAAAATAATGCCTACTAGAAGTTACCACACAACTAAGCATAGAAAGTGAAGATGAAAGACGGTGCCAAGATTTACTATCAAGGTTTCAAAGGCAAATGAATAAGCAAATGTATATGTTTAGTGGATTTTGTTTCTTAATCCCGTCCAAATTTCTAAGCTAGCGCCGCTAAAACCAACACTAACCCTAGTGGATATGACCTAAAGTCATATGAAAGGTTAAGAATATATCAGTGGCACAAATTGATTTAACAACTCATCGACGAGTGTTAGGTAATATGTCAGCAGATGCTCTAGTAGATATCGCAACACTTGCGTCAAAAGCTATGCTCTAAGGAGTTGCGAGTTGCAATCAAGGAGTAGATTACTCTCACGGTGTAGGGTGCTGGTGCACTCCTTCATGTTAAGACTCGGGTTTTGAGTGGCCTACAAGTATTATGGAGAATGGTTCACAAGAAGATCGTGAGGACCGTCATCAAGAAAATGGACATGGTTGGGAGCAGAAACCTAAGAGTGAGAATTACTTTTAAAAAAATTAGGCACTTAATGAAGTTCGGCATGGTGTCTAGTTGTTTGATATTTGTGAGTAACCTAAATTTAATACTCATCTTAATATTCTAAGAAGCTACTAATTGCTTACTTTAGTTGCAACTTGCGTTGGTGTAAAAGTTCAAAACAAATATGTAAATTTATGGATTAAAAACTTCAAAATAACAATATGGTAATGAAATAGAGAAGGGGTTTTTTTTAAAACAAGTGATGTAATAGATTAGTAAGATATAGTTGCAACCCTAAGGAGGCAAGTAGAAAAAGCAGGGGATCATCCTAAACAAGGTTAGGACTAACCAAGGCAACCACTAAGAGCAACCAAGTCCTCATGGGAGTTGTAAAGTAGCATAAAGTCATCCAAAGATTATCATGCTTGAGATGAGTAAAGAACTAGAAAACCAACTCTAGGGGTGGAGACAAGACACAATTAAAAACAGAACCAGCTAAGACATAAAGGATAAAAGCTAACAAAGCATAGAAACAGAACACATAACAAAGCCAAACATAGATCAACCAAACAGGGGAAAACACAAACAAACCAACTGAACCTACTAGGTGAGGACCAGCAATCGACGACAAAAGGTGTGGGGCCAAAACCTTGCAGCCAGAAGAAGGTGAAAACCTTTACTGAGACGGGGTGGTATGGCCAATCGGGTTACATGGGTCAGCCTCCTCAAGCTCGTCATGAGCTGATACATCAACCACCAAATCTGGGGTCGTTTTAGAGTTTGGTCCCCCTTCATCAGGAGTACGTCTTGCAAAATGGCGCTTCCTTCCTACATTGAACGTTGGAGGCTCCTCCATCTTTAGTCCCGTGGAGAAAGCATTGGAGCTTAAGGGGCTCTTGAGTTTTAGAGGGCCCGTACCAGGGTCCTGGTGTGAGGAACTAGCAGCAGAATTACTAGCAAAGCCCATAGCCCAATATGTTGTGCTTTAGGCACCGCTTCAGTCATGGGTTTAGCCCAGTTGGTTTCAACTGGCAGTGCCCTTTTCATCAATGCACATGCATGCGTCCATGCTTCATTGTTGTCCTCGTCAGTGGATTGTGAGTCAGATTTGAAGCCAAGATCCCGAAGTCATGGCCTACAAGGGATAACACCCCCCCCCCCCCCCTCCATATCCCTCTAGTTAAAGCACTCCTTGGTCAGGTGAGTGAACAAGCCACAACGGAAGTAAATCATTGGCATCCTTTCGTATGTAACCTGAAAGATTGAGACCTCCCCTTTGAGGGGGACCGTGACACATCGCAAGACAAGTTTGAGAAGAAGGACTTTGATCCTCCTAGATCCTAATGATTTTCCACAAATTCACTCTTTTTCCTCTCCGTACTCCAAAAAGCATCCAAATCAATTGTGAAGCCTCTTGGCAAATTCCTTGTGCTATAATAGGAACGAGACATCATGAAACCTGACCCAGATTGGAACTGTGGTAAAATCATGATCGAACCATGCCTTTCGTTTATTGATTCGCAGTCGTACGAATCTTGAAGTCGCCATTAACTGCAAAGCTCTGCCTAAGGTGTGCTCCATTGTGCGAAGATCTGGCCTTTTGGTGGAGAAAATTTTGCATACCAGACATCGGACAAAGGGAGTGTCTAAGCATTGTCATCCAAGGCTTGCATGTCACTGGAAAACACCACATCCTTCGTAAGTGAGAGCTCGGTGCACCGGGAGGAGAGATCTTCCATTGAAGAGTGAAAGTTCACTTTTGTCATGCTTAAGGGACAAAGATAGGAACAAATGTGTGGGACCGACGGGGAGAGAGACCAGAATGATTGAAAAGAGGAAGATAAATCAAGTAGACCATAAGGAGAATATCAAAAGAAATAATGAGCTAGTTAGCAGTGCAGAGAGATGGGAAGGCGGATAGGCAAGTGAAGTTGGAAAAAACGAGACAACAGGCGAAGGACAAAGGTGTGTGGCTGAAGCTTTCACCGAAGGAGAAAAGAAACAAGCTTATGGAAGAAATGTGGTTGAGTTGTAATTTAAAAAAAAGTATTTTGTTTTCATTCCTTGTTAATCATGTTAGTATAGCAATAGGATTTTTGCTATCAACACTATAAGATTATCAATGGTCCTAAGATACCATCGGCATATGCAGTCGGATTGTTGTCTACTCTTTTCAATCACCATTTTTTAAAGCATAGACGGTAAATTTTCAATGCTATTTCGACACTATTTGGTGTCAGAACGGAATTTTTATTGTCATATAATTTAGCTAAGAGGTGCTTGCAGGACAGATGTATGGAATGAAGTCGGCAAACTAGTTTTTTCCAATAGTGTAAGGGTGGCCCACATCACAAACACAAATTCTGTCAATTCATCTTTAGTGAGCAACAATCATCATCCAATCACCGTGTATCTCTTCCATCCCACAACTAAGCAAACTATCCCATGGACCTCCTTTACACTAGCTAAGACAGCCCAAATGTAAAGGTGCTCATCCAAAACCTTAACCGTATAATAGAAACTAGTGAAATCGAATCATTTTAAAAACATTTATTACATATATATCAATAACCACTTACACGTTAGTATAGTTAAAATTAATTTTTCCCTCATTGCAAATTCTTGAGTCCATTAGTATATAATAGCCTAATAGACTAATGTATTGGGCCCAAATGTTTATAGCCCAGTTTTGGATATTGCAGCT
This sequence comes from Limonium bicolor, assembly GCA_023374045.1. Classification (NCBI taxonomy): domain Eukaryota; kingdom Viridiplantae; phylum Streptophyta; class Magnoliopsida; order Caryophyllales; family Plumbaginaceae; genus Limonium; species Limonium bicolor. The sequence goes on from CM041778.1 coordinate 102,294,043, forward strand.
TGTTGCATACAATTAGAGTTGATCAAACCCAACCCTACCTGGTGATCCGACCCGGCCCGGTCCGAAAAAAAAGCCTAAAAAATTGAGCTTGAAAAAAATTTCGGGCGGACTTGGACAAAAAAAAGGCCCAAATTCAAAATTGGACTGGGCTCCGGCAAAATTTTGAGGCCCGAAAATAAACTCGACTTGGCCCGAATTTAAATATACATTATTTAAAAATATATTTAATTTAAATTTTGAATAATTTATCTTAATTTTTACATAGAATTTCATTAATAATTTAATATAAAGTTTTATTATTTATTATTTATCTATTAAAAAATGAAAAAACCGGACCGGGCGTGCTGGGTAGCGACGGAGCCGAGAAAAAAATTGGACTTGACCAGGCCCAGCCCAAAAAATTTTAAAAAAACCGAGCTTGGACATTAGGAACAGGCCCGACGGGCCTAAACTTCTTTCCAAGCCTGGCCCACCCGCCCATTTGATCACCTCTACTTACAATATAGATAGTTACCCTATCTACTGTAGTATAAATATCATACAAATATATGTATTACATGATTGATCAATACAACATTAATTCTTGAGTTTTCATCTATCCGTCATGGTATCAAAGCTGCTAAAATTGCTAGACTGGGCGATTTTCTTTCTCGTTATGGATCTTTGAGTATGCTCCTTTTTTTTAGCCTCTTGTTCTCTTCCTTTTGTTTCACTTTATGAGAATGATGTCTCCGACAACACCAGAGAGTGGATCATATACACCGCAACCTAGTCCTCTTTCAAACACAAACACAACAAACATAAGTACTCATTCTATCCTATAAGCACCAACGAATATAGTAAAACATACACATGATCATTTTGTACTTTGGAAGGGAATAATAACTTCATTCTTAATAGGTAATTATTTAGTCAAATTTGTTGATGAATCTTACTTGTGTCCGCCCCAAACTGCTAATGGTGCTCCAAACTAGAACATCAGAAGTGGATCCAGTAGGATCATCTAATTTTATCTATCTTGTTGATGTCCCTATCGCCTGCGATTGTTGAACAAGTTATAGATATGGAGAGATCGGCTGAAGTTTGAAAGGAATTGCACAATTCTTTTGTTGCTCAAACAGCAACGTATCTTGGCCAACTTCATCTCCGGTTGGCAAGTATTTTGAAAACAGGAAGTGAGAGTATCATGGATTATTTCAACAAAGCTCGCTCTCTAGTGTCCTCCCTTGTTGCTACTGGTCACAAGGTGACCGATAGGGAATTCTAGTCTTTGTACTCAAAGGTCTCCCTCGAGACTATGAGTCAGTAGTAACCAATATTATCACTCGATCAGACTTTTGTACCCTCAATATATCAACAATTACTGTTGATCTTTGAGGATATTCACAACCAGAAACAAAAATATCATCGAAAGTGTTTTTCTAATGCTAAAAGACTAATATTACTACTGGACAATTTAAATATATAAGAGTGGTTCAGGCCGTGGATGTGGCTCTCATATTAATAATGGAAAAAACAGAGGAAGCTCTAATTCAGGCCAACAAATAGTCCAAGGACGAGGCAGAGGATATTCTTCCACGGGAAGGGATTTTGGTCGTCGCACTATGTTCAATGGGCAACAAGATAATCGACTTTCTTGTCAAATTTGTCAAAAGAGGGGTCATGTTACAGCAATTTGTTATCATAGGCTAGACATGACATATCAGCCTAATCCTCCATCCTCTTTATGCAACCAGCTAGTTCTCCCCATCGGAGTGGTTGTCAAATACTGCTGCAACAACACAGTTTTAATGGAGACTTCTCAAGGCTAAATATGGGTGCTACTGAGTGTATTGGACCTGACATTTTCATTGGGTGATGTTCGACTATGTCTATTTCTCATCAAGGTTCTATTTCTATTCCTTATGACAATCGTTCATTTATTCTTAAGGATGTCTTTCAAGCTCCTTTTTTGAATAAGCATTTGATTTCAGTAAGACAGTTTTGCATTGACAACAATGCTTATTTTGAGTTGTTTGCAAGTGACTTCTCTTGAAGGATTTGACAACCGATCATACCTTCTGCGAGGAGCAGCTAAGGATGGGCTTTTCTCCTGCAGTTAATGCCACTATAGTTTCACCGGATGAGACAACAATATGACACGAGAGATTGGGGCAGCCTTCTACCTACATTAAAGAGACCTTGATCTTCAACTACCAGTTTTACCTAAAAAGGACAGAACTTCTATCTTGCTTGTTGTACAAGGGAAGCATCATGCTCTTTCGTCGGATTAACCGAACCACAAATGCCCAGACTTCCCAAAGCTAATAGCACCATGCACCATCCGAACAACATCCTGCACCACTGACAATCTATCAACCAATACATTGACTCGATCAAGAGAAATCTCCCACCCGAAGAGTTGCTTAGTTTACCTTGTTCATCTTAGCTCCTTAATTTTTTATTTACTTTGTCGTCTAAGGTTATAGACTCATAGTACATTTTTAGAAAAGCATCTATTATACAACTGACAGCGTGCTTCCGGTTGCTGAGGTGGCATCTCCAATTATATGATAGTTTGTTTTCATATTTTATTCTTTAAAATTATATAAAAACAAATCATTTTAACTTCTCCACTAATTTAGAAATTATTTCAACAGATTACGGTTTTAAAAGATTCAAAAATATAAAATTATTTTAACGTTTATGTTCAAAAATATAAAATTAGTTGTTCAATCTTTTGAACCATATGTTCAATTATTTTTTATAATTTCTTCACATATTTGATACTAGTTGTTCATCCAAAAATTTATCATAACACAATGTCAATATAATTATACCATTTATATTTCTTTTGCCATTTTTTAAACATCAGTTGCATGTTCATATTTGCAATATACGTTGTGCAATATTTTAAACCATTTGTTCAAATTTATTGCATGCTATTTTTAAAATTTGCTCAAATTAAAATTCCAATCTAGTTGTTCATGGATAATTATATAATAAAAGAATATTACTATAATTTAACAATTTTAAATTGGATTACCGTGTTAAAATTTTCAAAATGCATAGTAAACTTTTAACACATTTTGTTCAAAAAAGTTTTGTTGTTCCTTTTTCTAAAGAGTTAACGTTCATGTTTACAAATATAAAATTAGATATTCAACTATTTTATAAACTGTCCAAAATATGTTACTAGTTGTTCATCAAAAATTTTATAATAAACAGTTTCAATATAATTACTATTTCTATTTTTTCATCATTTTTGAACATCAATTACATGTTGATATTAGCAATATACGTTATTCAACATTATAAACCATTTACCATTTATTCGACATTTAAAACCATTTGTTCTTATTTATAAAATTTGCCTTTCATTAAAATTTCATAATAGTTTTTTATTGTAAATTAAAAATAAAACAATATTAGCATAATTTTCCTCTAAAACTAAGATTTTTTACTGAACAATTAATAATTTTTTTAGAGTAGAATTTGCCCATTTTTAGACGACTACATTTTCCCTAATTAGTATAGCATTACCTCTGACGCAAGGAACATAGTTGAACTATGCGCTTTCTTACAAAAGCCCGTTGCTAGAAAAGTCCTTCATTTGTTCTTTTCAAACATTGAGCGGTTTTGACTGGACTTAAGTTCCACAATAGTTCCAGATAGTGTCAACGAAAATTCCTTGCAATCTTGAGCATATGATGCGCGATAACAATCTGCTTAGATATTCATTGACGAGCAATATGCCGCAACTACAGGTCCAGATGAACTGTACCCTTCTTTCTTTTCGGTTCCATTGTACACTTTCCTTTTCTTTCCTCCTTTGTCGAGCCCATCGGCCTTCTTTTGTCTAATAATTACTTACCGGTGCACACACAAGACGAGGAAATATCGAAGTACTTACAAAAATACATACAGACTTGACAACTAATGAAAGAATCCTACCAACAAGGTTCAGGTAAACGCAAACATGGAAATGGGTATTCAAACTCCCTGCGAGAAGGCAAAGAAACAGTCCAATCAGAAACTGGTCCAATGTTCATTCTTCACGAGGTGCTATTGAACAGTTTAGAGATCCACATACCTTCATTTCCAGTTGCACAAGCTTTGGTGTCAAGAGGTGAACGCAAATATGCGATCTACTATACTTGTTCGACAAATTGGGCACTCAGAACAAGCAAGGGAACAAGGTTTACACACTGCAAAGAACAAAGGATTATCATGACCATATACTAAAATGACTAGGCTGAAAATTTAGAAAACAGTTGTTGCACAGCTTACAGCAAAAATGTCGACATGGAAGAAGAATAGCTGCAGTTGCCGACTCAAAACAGACTTTACAAAGATGAGAATTTGCATCCCCAATATTCGTATACTTAATTTCCTTCTCTCTCATTTCCTGCATTCGTGCCTGGATATACAAGCGACAATATAAACACAAGCAAGTTACCCACCTAGGAAAAACTGATTGCAGGTATCATAAATCAAATCAACCTTCAATTACCATCCATATATAAGATTCCTTATATTATACCTTGAGCCTAGCAACCAAAGGTTCTTCCTTGGGTTTCTCATGGTGGACCGTTCGTGTAATATCCAATGCTTGAGCATCTCTGTCCTCGAAGACATTTTCTTTGTGTTCACTCAAAACCTCCACATTGATCGGTACTTCATCAGGTTTTGGCTCTGCAATAGCACCTCCTCCCTCTTTCTTCAATTTGGCAACAAGAACCCACATATTAGCCAGATCATTCTCCAGAGAAGCTTCCTTCTTCCTTGCCTCTTCAAACTTTTGCCTGTATTCCGCTTCCATGATCTCCTTTTCAGCCAGAGCAGCTTCGAGGACTGCCTCTCTTTGTTTCCTAGCTTGCAACTCCATTCTCAAATCATCTGGATCTAAGTTATATGAATCAAAATCATCATACATGTTATCATTCACCCGTGAAACTCTTCCCCTTCTTCCTTGCTTCAATCCGTCACAGTGCTTGCGGTTTAGACCTTGCAAGTAGGTGATTCTGTTATGAGCAGTCTCCAGTTCCTTCTCCAGTTTAGCATTTTGCAGAGACAATTTTGTGACTTCACCAGCTAAGTTCTTTAGCTCAGTAGCTGCAGCAGAAGCAAGTTCCTTGGCATAACAAGCTTCCTCTGACAGCTTTTGATTTTGAACTCTTAATCCACTGTTCTCCTCTTGAAACTGAACATGCTCTAGCGTAAGCTTCTCATTCTCAATTTCCTGATTATGGTAGACCATAAAACATATTAGCCAATTTTCACAAGCAATAGCTAGCTGATCATCAGATTAAAAAATAAATTTACTTTACTTTCACCAAATTGCTAATTTATGATAACGAGTGAAATAAGAAACATTAAAAAATTATAAACTTAGGTAGCTACTGCATTGACCTGGGACTGAATCTTTCTTCTCAGTTCCTCAACATACTCTTTAGGTATGTGTGACTCAGGGCTTGAACTACTACAGGACCCAGAAACCTGCTTCTCCAAAGCCTGTATCCTATCAAGCAATCCTTCATTTTCAGCACACTGCCAACATTGAGATTTTAGCCATGTTAATATACTAATAAATATGAGAATGATAGTACCGATTATTAACATTTTCTTTTGTGAATGTGTGTGCTAGCGGCGGAAGGGATTGGTACAGATCGTACCTTGTTCTGAAGCTGTTCCTGGAGAATGCGATTGTCTGCTGCTTTTAGCTGTGAAAAATTCAACAAATTTTGAGATTAACTCATACAGTCATCTATATAATCACATTAGCATTTGAGAGTTTGAAACAACTAAACACGATAGAAACACATGCAAGCACATACCTCCAACTCAAAAGCCTTCTCGTTGCACTGAGTCATCAACCTTGAAACTGTCTGCCATACCACATCAGAAAGATTACAATTGTCAAGAATATGGAGAAAAATTAGTATAGCGCTCAACAGATAAACAGGACACAAAAAAAGGAAATAGAAAACGTTACAGTTAGAACAACAGACAACCTGCTGCATATCAACCAGAGATGCATTAGCTACAGATGCTTCACCACTCTGAACAATTCGCTGCTCCAAAGCCCTCATTTGCTTCCTTTTTTCTTGAATTTCACGTTCCAAATTTTGAATCTGCATAAAAAATAAGGTTAACTAGAAAGAGTAAAACGTATCAACCCCATTTACTTTTTATGGATAAAGGCAAAATCTTAAGAAAATAGAGAAATCATATATTAAAGACACTTGGGATATTTCTGGTCCACTTATTTCCCAGGCGGTCAAAGAGTTCTTTAACACAGGTTGCCTGAGGAAGAGCATTAACTGCACAGCTATCACTCTTGTTCCCAAGAAGGACAATCCCAGCAAACCTAATGACTATAGACCTATCTCGTGTTGTAATGTGGTCTATAAGACTATCAGCAAGATTTTGGCCAATAGGCTTCAGCAGGTTTTGGAAACCATCATAAGCCCAAACCAAGCTGCTTTTGTCAAAGGAAGATCCATCTCCCACAATGTTTTGCTATGCCACGAGCTTATCAAGGGTTACAAAAGAAATAAAGTATCACCCAGGTGTATGCTTAAAATCGACCTCCAAAAGGCTTTCGATAGTGTGAGCTGGGATTTCATCCAAGACCTCCTCTTAGCTCTCAATTTCCCCCTATCTTTGTTGGATGGCTCATGGAATGTATCACCACTCCTAGTTTCTCAGTTGTTGTCAATGGCAGCCTTAAGGGGTTCTTCCAGGGGAAAAGAGGGCTTCGGCAAGGGGATCCTATCTCTCCCTATATTTTTGTACTTTGCATGGAGTACCTCAGCAGACTTCTTATCAGCCTAGAGACTGACAAAGACTTCTATTACCATCCGTTGTGCAGAAAGATGAAACTTACCCACCTTTGCTTTGCAGATGATCTTATGCTTTTCTGTAAAGCTAAAGCTGGTCCAGTTAACAAAATGATGAGGCTTTTTACCACCTTCTCCCAAACCTCGGGGTTGGTAGCAAATCTTAGCAAGACCAAGGTATTCATGGCTGGAGTTGATGAGGATTTCAAAGCTTACCTCTACTCTAACTTCAGTCTGGAGGAAGGCCAGCTACCCATCAAATACCTTGGGGTCCCCCTTAGCCCTACCAAGCTCTCTGCTATAGATTGCCAAGATTTGATAGATAAGTTGGTAAGATCAAGAGCTGGCCCTCTAGAAGGAAGACTCCAACTCATCAAATCAGTGTTATTATCCATGCAGATCTATTGGATGAGTATCTTTACACTTCCAAGGAAGGTTATCAAGAATATCATTGCTATTTGTAGAGCTTTCCTCTGGGCGGGGACTACTGATTCCAAGAAGGCAAGTGTGGCTTGGAAGACAGTGGGCCAACCTGTGGGGAGAGGTGGTCTTGGTATTAAGTGCCTTGACACCTGGAACAAAGCCGCCATGTTCAAACAGATCTGGCAGATTGAGAATAAGCAAGACACCTTGTGGGTGAAATGGGTTCATAGCTATTACCTAAAAGGACAATCTATTTGGGATGTAAGCATCCCTAGCGACGGTTCTTGGTGTTGGAGGAATCTTTTGAATCTTAGACAGCATGTCATTCGGCATCTCTCAGAAGGCAATGGAGTTGTCTGGCCCATCCGGGGTAACAGTTTCTCTATAAAGAAGTGCTATGGAAAGTTGCATGTGACTACCCCAAAAGTTCAATGGAGCAAAGTGATTTGGAGTAAAGGGAACTTCCCAGATACTCTTTTATCTGCTGGCTAGCTGTTAATGGGAGGTTGGCCACTCGAGATCGAATGAGGAAATGGGGAATAACAACGGACGAAGTGTGTGTCTTATGCCGTACAGAAAGGGAAACCCAGAAGCACTTGCTATTTAGATGCAACTTTACTTATGATATCTGGAATGCTGTCTGGAATCATTTCGGAGGTATTAGAACACCTAGAGATTGGCCTAGTCTAATTAGATGGGTTAGCAATAGATGGAGGAAAAAATGTAACGCTCACAGAACTTTCTCTTTTGTCTTCACTTCTCTTATCTACTTTGTTTGGAGAGAAAGGAATAACAGAATATTTAGGAATACCTCCTGTACTGCAGTCTTGTGCAAACCTTGTCATTAGAAAGGTTGCTCTTAGCAACCTATAGTTTGTAAAGTTTGGAGTTTCTACATTAGATTAATATACTTCTAATTATCAAAAAAAAAAAAGATTGAAAAATGATATTGTCACTGAAGAAAAAATAAATCGAAGTTCAATCCACTGGTACTCAAAATTGATTGGTTAAGCGCCTAGAAACACAATTTATAACTTAGAACAGATTCTAACAGATGTATGAGCACTGACACATAAACAGGAAAGATATTGAAGGAAAAAGAGTCATACTTGAGTTTTTGAGGCACTGGGATCATTTACGGATTGTTCGACAAGACGCTTGAGGGTACTTGTGCTAAAAGCAATATCTCCAGCAAGCATCTTAACTTGTTCCACCATAAGGTCAATCTCATCAGACAATGTTATTTCACCCTACATACCCAACAAGACAAAATTCCATCAGATGGGATCCCAGATGATTAGATTAATGTACAGACAGTAGAGAACTTCAATGCCAAAATACAGACATGGGATATAATAGGAGCAGTAAAACGCAACAGTTTGGACTTGCAGGATTAATACTAGCTCTAGTAGGTTTGCTTTATCAGCATCTTATAATACTCAGACATAAAATGGAATAATAATAATCTTGTGGTATCCCGCACTAGCTCTGACAAGAAATATTAGTAACACATTATATATATATCTTATAAACATGCATTTTTATTGCAGAGTCAATGTTCAAATTATGGATGACATGGCCCATTAAAAATACAGCAACCTGTTTAATGTACATTTATCCTGTGTATCAGCCAGATTTGAGCTTTTAACCTTGGAATCACACTTTCCTTAGACAGGTACGTATGATAATTTACTGTTTAAGTTATCCAAATGTATTAGCTCATATAACTGATATATATCACCGGCAATTTTGAAATGCTGATGAGTTCACCTACTTCGTATGATTCTGTGATAGTGCTGCTGGGAGAAAGATCATCATTCCACTGGCCAGAAGACCTAATGTGCTTCAAATCAGATGAAGGTTCAGCTGCACAAGTGGATGCAGAATCCTTGAGGTTATCAGTTTCCTCGGTAGTTGAGCCATGCTGAATGACATCCGATTTCTGACATAAGGGGCAGGAATAGTAAATCAGACTAGCTTCAGAATTCAAACTAAACAGTTCAACAGCGACATTTTGTTTTGTACACAGTATCTACAGTATCACGAAGGTACTACAGTAGAGAGAAGGAAATATAGAATTTGGATTCCAAATATCACCAAAGCACAACTTCCAGAACCAAACCATATCAATGGTGCACTCACTTCATCTCCACCGGCAGACTGGCCCCTTTGGTGTCCTGAAGAGTCACCAAGGTATCCAGGAACGGCATTCTTTGACGAAACAAGAATTAGTTTAGTAAGCCTTTGTATTCTACTTAAAAGGGCAGCTTTTGCTTCCTCCTCTTCTTCTAACCTGGATTGCATTTTAACTTGACCCTCTTCCAGCTTTAATAAAATAAAAATGAGAATTAGAATCCAGATAGAAGTTTCATGAAACCTACAGTGATAACTGATCTACTCTGATCCTCTTAAGATTTAAATTGCCATGACCAAAGCAACAATACAAAAGATATACTAGAAACAAGGAATGCACCTGCTGGCGTAGGATCATTATCTCTTCATGGCTAACACCCACCAGCATTCCTTGCCTAACTTGATCAAGTTCTTGCTTAAGAGTAGAAATTTCACGCTGATACTTCTTAATTAGCGATTTTTCATCAATAATCTGATAAAGAACAGTTTCAAATGTAAATCAAAAACTTGAATACTTCAAATACATTAAGATAGGAATGAGGGACATATTCAACTTTATACAGTACATAACAAAGAAAAATTCACTTTTACACATAGCAACAAGATGGAACACCTTATTGCGTGAAGCATATATTTCAACACGCTTGGCCCTGCTAGCAAACTTCAGCGTATTATGAGTCTCCTCCATACTACTAGATGCTGGAGTCACTGTGCATATAAGCTGAATAAAATTCACATGAAACATGATAGCATTTGTAAATTACTTTGGTCAATTAAAGCTCAACTTTTCAGTAGAATATTAAGCTGAACTATTGTAGCATGAACTTCCTAGAGGAGAAATAAAATATGAGTGGACACCAAAACCCAAGACTCTTAAAAGCCACATAGAGTTCCATGATTCATCAATCTGAAGTTATGAATAAAACTTACCGACACATGCCCCTTCCCACCAAGAGATGATTGTAGCAGACGAGTGAGCTTAGAATCTCTAAATGGCACATGAGATGATTTCCCTTCACTGAGTTTTCCAATGACCTTCACAAGCAATACATAGAGAATATATGAAATCACTGAGAAATTGAAGTCATTCTAAGGCCGAGATGACAAGAGGTTGTATTCGCAGTTCATGTGAATACCATTAAAAAATATAAGCAATTCTAAGTTGTGAGTATGTATCAGGTATCAGCACTTACAGTTCCAAGAGTTAAAAGACTCTTGTTGATATAAGAGCCTTCCTTTCTCCTCAATCCAGTTGTTTCAGTTTTGGAACTTTCAGATCCCGCCAAATCAATTAAGTTCTATGATACAGAAAAAGGATTCCATCAGTAGCTCAAAGTAAATTTGTTTCAAAGAGATCAAATATACCAAGATGTCAAGTCTTTCACGAACCAGCTGAGAGAAAATGACTCCATCATATTCATCACCATGGGCACTGCTTTCAATCATCTGTGAAAGAACCAATCGCACAACTCTGTCCCTTAACCCTTTAAACTTATTTTATAAAAAAAGACTACTTTATTGAAGTTGATATTTTGTCGATTCTACTATTTAAGGATAGCTGAGACCATGAATCATATAATGGATCGAATCAAAGTATCTGAAAAGAGCCAAGAAAAAAATACCAGGGTAAATAGTGTGTGACTTCGGCTACTTAGCAGATTGAAATTATTCGAACCCACGTGACGATGTTCTGTCTCAGAAAGCCAGATTGAGATTATTAATTAATCAAGGCAGAATTTTCAGATAGGAATTAAGAGAAAAATGGATAAGCACTCATGTACCTTCACCAGCAGCAATGAAAGAAAGAGCATGACCAGGTGACAGAACAACTTCCTCCTTTATACCTTCAACATAGGTACCCTGAACAGAGTATTCTGTTTAGTTTCTTACTCTTTGCTGAGCACCTACACTACTAGAAATATATGTAGCAAAAAATGTAGTTTGATAATAATTTTAGAGAATATTTGGTGCAAGGTATTAGTACAGAAATACTTAATCCGCATACCTGTGCATCTTCTCTAATACGCAGATTCTGACCAGTGGGATCAAGCAAGTCATTGATGACCTGCACGAAAAATTATAATAGTAAACATTTTCAAAATGAGTTCCAATATGCCTAATTAAAACAGTACATCAGAAACTAAGCACAAAAGCTCCAAAAGAGGCGTAATTGGTCAGTAGGAAGCAATTTCCACAAATTCTTTAGTTGGAATGTTAGATAGTAACAATCGAAAGTATCAAAAGCACAATCCACCATACCAAGCCCATCAATTCATTCAGGATCAAAAATCCAACAAGATGAAGACACATAACCGACACAAACATGTGTCTATATTGTTCATCACCATGCGCAGGCTTCTCTAGGGAGATAAATCTATTCTCTAACAGATCAAAAGTTTACAGCAGCAAGACCATCTTATTTATCCAAGTGAAATCAGCAGAACAAAAGTGAAGGCAACTCCATCGTTCACTTATAGCACATCACTTTAGGGGAAATCCAGGGTATCCTCCTACTCTAGTAACAGTGAACCTGTAAAATAAGTGCTCATACCAGTAACTGTACCAGTTCCATACAATCCAAATTGCAGATGGTTTAGATTCGAGAGAAAATACAGTGCCTTCATATGACATTTCAACACATCTAAAGTATACAATCTAGTAAGGATGTGCATTACAGGATTCTACATATAACATACTTTAAAAGATACTAACCTCATTGTAGATCTCAAGATAGGACACACGGAGCAAAAACTCCCTCCCAGGGGTCTGAAACCAGAATTGACTCAGCATTAATCATCATTTAAACAAGCACATAATACATGAGCAATTGAAACTAAGCCACGATGCATCATAGAAGAGGTAATCAGTAGGACTGTTTATAGCATTGAGAAAAAGAACCAGGACAAGTGTGTTCTGCAAACAGCTATCCACTTACATCTTGGATCATACTAAACACATCCTTGATTGCCAAAGGGATGATACCAGGAGTATACTGATCACCCTGAAGAAAGAAGTAAGAAATTAGGTTAGTAACAAATGCCAGAACCCTTCTCAAACAATATACTGCTCAGCATTACTGCATAGGAATATCAATCAAGAGATACATGATTAGGTCTTGAAAACACCGATCATCATACATAACAAACAATAAGTGACAGATCAGTTTCAAATAGAAGTGCATCCACAGTGCACAAATCCAAATATGAAGCAAAAAGGCTTCTACAGTCTATAGAATAGTCTACAGCCAAGGATGAATTCCTCACAAGAAATGAACTCATGCAAGAGTAAACTCCGGTGTTCAACATATCACATAACAGAAGCTTCTTCTCTTTCTTGAACACCCTCTACCACCTCTATTATAACTGCCTCCACCTGTATGACACTGGTTACATACTCCCGAGACAGGTGGTTATTCTGTGACTATCTTTTACAATTTCATCCGGTTCATTTGTTCCCATCAATAATTCAAGATTGAGCATTGCTTTAGTGAATCACAATTTGTTAGAAGGGTAAATAGAAATTTCATTTAAAATCATATGAAGGATGGCAACCGAATAGCATGACAAGACATGTATATGTTTAAGTAGGCAATAGGCCTACATGAATGGATCAAATTCCAGGAAGCAAATTCACTAGTAAAACAGAAAAATCAGAAACACTTACATGCATTGTATGAGTCTTCCCACTACTGGTAACACCATAAGCAAACACGGTACCTGTAAAATCAGTGAAACCAATTACTTCACATAATGGCAGGAGATGATTTTAGATTCATGCAGAGCAGCAAATTCGGATAAATTATAGCACAAAATATGCAACGTGGTGACTAGAACAGTACACTCGCATAACTGTCAACATACCATTGACGCCTTCCATTGCAGCTCTGACTACTGGGCGAGCAGCCACTTCATAGACCTCCTCAGTCGTGGCATTCTCACCGAAAACTTTATCTGACATTGCGATGAAGAAAATTAAAATAGTATTGAGTTAGAATCGTTTCAGGTCCTTTCAATTTCAGCAATAACGATTCCAGAACATCTGGTTGATCCAGTGTGATGGGCAGAATAAATTTAACTAGTAAGAGTAGTTACCAAATCCATATGCCACGGCGGGGTTAAATTCGCTCCGAACCATTTTATCTCCATCAGCGAACCACGCATTTTCATCTCCACGCAGGTATTCCCTCTCGCTAAGTAGGGCAATATCAGAAAATAAATTGAAAATTATTCAACTACACCCAAAGACCAGAGCATATCAAAATTTCCGACTAGGCAATTCCAACCGTGCTCTAAGTATACCGAATAGATCTTCAAATCCAAACAGCCAGAAACCACTGGAGTCTAGATCACAGATCTAACTGGAAAACGAAAAACTCACTTCATAGGTCGAAATCTGATAGTGACCGAGATGCTGTCCGCCATCGATTTAGACGAAACATCCAACGGCTCGGAGACGGTGAGCATGTCGTCTGAGGATGCAAATCCCACCGGCGAGTTATCCCCGTAACTTCTTGAGCTCCCTGCGTACAATGGATCGCTCCCTCCATACATTGGATCGCTTCGAGGTTGATTTGAAGTAGCGGGTCTGTAGCTGTGACTGTCGGCGACACTGTTACTACCTGAGCCGTAGAAGGAGGAGCTTGAGGTAGAGGAAGAGCGTGGAACAAATCGGCCGCTCGAATTAGGGAACGATGATGTAGAGGACGAGGAAGAGTAAGGGCTCGAAGCTCGCTTACAGCTGAATGGTGAACTGCTCCGCCCTCTTGCCGACATCTACCGCGACGTCGCTCTCTGCTCCCTCGCCCAGCTACCACCGTTCACTGAGTTTGTAGAGTATATCGGAAGCCTTGAATACAGGAATCTATCGATGAAGAGGCAAAAGACAATGAACGAGGAAGAAAGCTATGAGGTGCGTAAGTGTGTCAGAGAACCCACATGGGCTAGCTATGAGGGAAGAGTAATCAAGATTGCCATTTTTGTGTATCACAAATTATTTCGCGTGGTAAATTAGATGAGAGGAAGAAAATCAATTATTTGCAGAGAACCTTCGTGCTGAGAGGGGAGAGCACAGTTACGAGATTTCAGCCCTATGAGTATATTCACTCGCGAGGAGAGAGAGGGGTTCCGACCCGACGGGGAGTTGAGGGGTTGGAGTCTTGGAGATGACCGGCCGAGAGAACTCGTGAGCGAGGGGGCAAGAAGAGCGTAGGACTAGGAGGGAGTGGTTGTGTTTTCTATAATACGTCGAGTTTAAATTTTAAATTCTACTTTTGTTTGAACGCTTCGTTTGGTTATATGTAATTCAAAAACTGTTTGTATCGGGGAAGTTCAGAATTTAGGTATGTATATTGGTTTTCCAAGCAATATTAGAAGAAGTCGATGACTTTGATTACATAGGGGATCGAGAGTAAAAGAATTCAAACTAGAGTTATATTGTATATCAAGCAGGTCGTGGTATTCTCAACAGAAGTGTTTTTTTTGTGAAAGAAGTGTTTTTAAAGCTATTTCGATCTATGTGATGGGAGTTATCAAAATTCTCTTGAGAAACTATTCATGATACCATAAGGTAATCGCTAGGTTTTGATGGACTGGTGATCTCAAGTACAGGGGCTTACATTGGAAGAATTGGATAACGGTGGCATTAATTTTAGAAATTTAGCAACCTTTAATGATGCTCTTCTGGTTAAGCAATGCTGAAGAATCCTCACTAATCCATATTTTTTTATGGTTAGGCTTATGCATCTTAGATATTTTAGCAACATAAATTTTTTTGAGGTAGAGTTTGGGAGTGAACCCGAGTCCTGTATTGAGGGTATTAAGGGGAGTTGGAAATGGTATTGATAATGCTTTGATTGACAAATGGGTCACAAATAAAAAAAAAAGGCAAGCCATATACTTGGAGGCTTGCTTGCTTAGCAATTCAAGAGGGCAGGGTCTCATGGCCAATTGATCTTGTTGATCAGTGGCGGAGCCAATAGGGGAGTTTGTGGGTATAAAACACCCCCCAACTTTGTTAAATTCCACAAGATTATAGTGTAAAAAAAATTATAAATTTTAACAAAACATCCCCTCAACTTATGTGTAATTTTATTCATGCCCCTTCAATTTTAATTTCTAGCTCCGCCCCTGTTGTTGATAGAACCGGGAGAGGAAGTCTGATCCGGCGGTGATTTGTTGAAGAAGATGCAGAGAAATTCTAGCCTCGCCCTTTGGTGACTCTTTGGATCAGGATAGTTGGATCTGGGGGCTTATAGAGACAGGAGATTTTAATATTAAATCATCTTATTTCCTAAGCATGGAGAGGACTGATGTAAGGACTACTCAACATTAGGAGGAAATATGGTTGGCATGGCAATTCATACAGTATGGAAAGGGGGTCTACCTCCACGTTTTTGGGGTTTTGCATGAAAAATATTACATGGAATTCTCCCATGTAAAGCTATTATCACTCACCATTGTTGGGAATATCTTCGATAGGTAAATGTTTGAAGGGGATGTAGTTGTAAACTTGATTCATATCTTTCTTAGTTCTTATGTCTTCTTTATCGGATCGGACACATTTAAACAAACATAAGTGTGTTGAAAATGATGGGGTTTTTTGGGAATGGTTCGTGCGGTTTTCTTTGAATTCATTGTACACTTACAAATTGGCTTGCAAAGGGCCTAGTTACTCATGGAAAAGCAAAAGGTTTCGAGTGGGGTTGGGTTCAAGCTGAAGGTTTTTTGCATGTCGCTAGTGTTGTGGCCAAGAAGGGGAAGCAATCATTGATCCGAGGAAGCTCAAAGGAGGTGGTTTTGGAAGGTGTGGTTGATGATTATGCTGACAAGAATGTTGCAAGATAAGGCAACTACGGCTTGGGTGTCGGTTGCAGAAGTCGGGATGGAGAGATTCTTGTGGCAGGGATCATGGGTGCCACTGGTTTTTACCATCCTGGTGTGCAAAAAGAGTAGGGATGTCATGGACTAAAATGTTGTGTGATAGTAAATCTAATGTGGATTTTGTTAATTGTGTTTGGGAATGCAAACAGAGATGTAATTATTATATATGAGGATGCTAAATTAGCTTCTGCAGGTCTATTGGTGGTTTTGTATGATTTTGGTACCAGAGAAGCAAATATCAACACATATACGCTAGCTAATTTAAGTGGAGGAGAAAAAACTAAAATCGTTTGGATAGAACAAATTCCATATTGTTTTTTTAAATTATGCATTAATGATTAATGAATTTATTTCTCTTACAAAAATAAGGGCATTAAACTACAAACTATAGTGTTCAATAGTTAGATCATCTACGCCGTTCTCCTCAGACGTTATCGAATGGAGCTCATGATACTTTTCCATACTTTTTTCTACCTCTTCATCCAACTTACCATCCTTATGTCTATATTATATCATATAAATGTATCATAGTAATCCCAAGTTATCTTAAAGTACGTATAGACAAATCAATAACAAAATAAAGAGAAATAACTATTATGGTTTTGTCTTTAACCAAAGTTGGATGTAGAAGGGCTCTGCTTATTGTATATGTGTAGTAGTAGAATTTGCTGAGCTTTCTTCATTGGCTTGAGTCGTCTGAATCCCAGAATCCTACCAATAAAGGGATCGTTAAAAAGAAATAATTATTTGATAAACAACATCAACTACATATATTAGAACTTACAAAATTTAACAAAATCATCAACTATTCTTGCAATAGACTTTGATCCATTACCTGGTCGTACCTTCATTGCAAGAGCATTGATTCGGTTTTTTTCACTTCTTTCCTACACTTATCTTATGAGGACACACTCCAAACTTTTCTCAGAACGCTGGTGTAACACCCCCGAACCGGGTGTCACAGACGCCAACCACCCACGTGGTTGACACAACAACACTATCAACACTAAGCTGCGGTCTGAACGACTGGAATTAAAACCATAATCAAGTCCAAGTACAAACGGGAATTACAAACTGAGTACCGAGAGTCTACATCATAAGTTTTGCTTAAATAACACAACCCAAATCATACAACAAGGTCTAGTGGTACATAATCTCAACCCATACATTAAAACATACTACTCAAAATCCCACCCACGTGGACTCCCCCTAAGGTGGTCACCCTGCCTACTCTCCGCCTGCTTCCTGTTTCATACCTGTAAAAATAAAGGACTCAGCAAAACTATGCTGAGTATGAACGTGTGTAGCCCGCATGTTACCGGGCCACACGACTACTTGGTCGAATATGATTAAGTCTAATTTGCACGCTATAGTAAGCAATAACATCCCACATACAACATTAACATAGCAACACTCAATATACCACATCAACATGGCAACACCCAACATACAATATCAACATAGCAACACCCAACATATTAGGCATAGAGTTAACAACAAGCACTACAAGCATAGTAAAACAAGTCGAGCTTATGAGAGGTTTTGAATAGTGATGATCCTCACAGTGGGATCATTCAACGTGGAGTGTTTTCATTTCTTTTTCCTTTGTCTCCATCATGTGTACTTCTCTTTCTCCTTCTTGCACCAGGTCTGGGGATGTGGGTTAGTTCTCGTGACCATATAGTATAGGTGCTTATCTTTTCTTACTTCTTTATGGATTAATTGTGAGTTCTCTTATTACCGCACGTTAGAGGACGTCTCCTCCATAGTTCATACCTCCATTCCCGGCGTCGTACGTCGAGAAAGAGGGGTCATCTTTAGACCCCAGGTAATGCTCTCCAATTAGCTGATCCTCCAATCCCGACGTCAAGTCGAGAAAGAGGGGTCATCTCTAGACCCCAGGTCATGCTTCCCAAATTGCCAATCTTCCAATCCCGGCGTCGTTCGTCGAGAAAGAGGGGTCGTCTTTAGACCCCAAGATGTGCTCCACAATGGTCGGTCAAAGGATCTGATGCAGATACCAACTCCCGAATATATTCAATACCGCGCGGCCCGAGATGTTGTCTTCCCGGGTTATCTTCATGTTCCTCCAGTTGATATTTACTCTTTATTCTCATTAATGAATAGACACCATAGTGGGTGTCATGGTACGTCCTCCACGGTTAGGGAGGAGTTCCCCTTAATAGAATTTTCTTTGTTTTCATAGTTCACATTATCTCATCTCAAATTCCATAAACGAGAAGGGACTAAACTACTGTGTGCGCGCAGATAATATGCAGCAATGATATAGCAAGCATATAACACGATAAGCAAGCAATCCAATTTCATGATTTAGTCTTATGGTCTTTTTCACACAGAGCACACAGCAAACAAGCCGTGTAACACGGCAACATACGGACCACACATGTCCATACCTTATTCGAAAGCACGAGTTGTCTTACACTCGAAGTCCCGGTCGGAGTTCGCTACGGCCCTAGCGTTAATTAAAACAATGTGTCAGTTTATTATTTTATGTGACGACACTTTATATCGTATGTTATTCCCTAGGTATGGTGTTACATGCTAAGTTTAGATTGACTCTTAGAATTTCACATGCATTAATTCTAGGCTTAACTTACTCCTAGGATATTCATATCCTTGTCTTACATGCCAACTAAGCCCTCTTCCCTTAGCTAATATTTTAAAGCGTTTTAAGCGCTAGTTATGTAGCAAGTTTGTATAACATAGATATAACTTGTTTAATGTGTATTCCCTCCTTAGATAAAAATGTGAGCAATGTTTTAATCCTTGTATAACATAGATCATAGAATATTCCTAAACCCATTTATGCAGCAGTCCAAAAGTTTCCAAGTTTGAAACACAAATATATTATTAAACGTCACCTTTAAGGTAATAATTGATGTTTAACCTTCTCCACATGTTTCGCTAACCTAGTTATGTTTATTAGCTATGGTTTGGGTTCATCATTAAACCCGAATCCCACTTATAATACTCTTGTAACAGAACCATAATATCAATGAAAACTGAAACCACAATCTTATGTTTCTTCTTGTATCTTGTTACTCTTTAGTTCCATGAATGTTTCACTCCTTCCCCCAGTATCACCCTACTAGGTACATGTGTTAATACTGTTTTAAACTCCAAACCACACTAGTAAAACACTCATCCAACTGCTGTACTCAAATGCACAGAACAGAAGCTACCTAAAACTGAAACCGAAATCCACCTTAATTCTTCCTCATCCCTTCCTTTTGTCCTTAGTTACTTGATTCCTGGATTCCCAACTGACTTTGCCAACTGAGTTCATCTCTTTACTAATGTTTTGAGCCCGCACCTGAGCCTCCATAATACTCCTACTACTTCAGTAACTCTTTTGTACAGACACCATGTTACAGAAACCGAAATACAAGATCTGGTACAATTAACTCCATGTCTAAGTCTCTTAAACTGGTTTTTTTTGTTTCCCCACTTATAGTCACTCAGGCTTATGTGTTGTTCAAGTATTAGACTCAAAATTTATCCAGAATAACATCGATAACAACTTGGAAGTTCATTTGACAGAGAACAGATACAAAAAGGAAGTCAGAAACACTAAAAATGAAACCCCATGAGACCAATGTCCTCTCCTTGATTCTTTTCTATTTAAATGTTATTTCTTTCCTTCAAATCTCTCCCCTATGTACTCCTTACCCAGTTACATGTTTAATCTCCTCTTTAGACACAAAACCACTCCGATAACTACACACTTACCCTCTGTACAGAAAACATAAACAACCCCCAGAATCAAACATAAAAACTGAAAGTAGAAACTGATATGACTTTCTATATTTTCCCCCAGCTTAACTATACCTTGGTTTATGTGTTAACAGTTTTTTTTTACTCAAGACTAATCCTAACCCACATGGACAACTCTCTGAAACATCCCTGTACAGACTACACAGAAACATCTGTAATGGCAACCTGAATAAACTAGAATTGAGGAAAACTGATAACCTTCTCCTATCTGTTTTCTGCCCTTGTTTACCCTCTGATTTTCAATCCTCCCAAATTAGCCTAGTAGTATTACTTGTTATAGAGTTGCCACGGCTCAACACTAATACAATCCAAGGCACTCAGGTAATTTTACCGAGACTCCTCACAATCTGAAATACCAGAAATTAGAAACTGATAGAATATAGGACTGAAAACAGATACTGTTATGCCTTTCTTCATTTTCTGTTATTTGCCTTGGTTTCCCAGTCTATGTCTTAATTTCCCTTAACTGTTGTAGTTACCTAATCGTGTGCCTTATTACAGTTCCAGTTCTCAAGCAACCCAAGGCCCTAAATGAAAGCTACAGAAACCCATCTTTACTGAAACACTGAAAACTGATACTCTCTTCTGTTTCAGTTTTGATTTGCTCACACCCTTGTTTTTTTTCCTTCTTAGCTTCTTCCGCCCCCATTGATAGCTCACTAAGTTATGGGTTCTATTAACATTTTAAACCCCAACAGTAGCAGTCACACCCCTGAGAAGTTCATATGCAGAAAACATATAACTTTCAGAAACTGTAACTGAGGCATTCTTTTTGTTATTGCTTCTTCTGTCCTTTTAACCTGATTTCTAATTCTTTTCACGAGTTGCTTACTCAATAGTTAAGGGTTTACTCAAGGTGTAGCCTTTACACAGACTCAAAACAGCATTTGCTAATGTCACAGAACATACTACTTCACAGCAGCTGAACTACACCAGAAATCGACATATAAAGCTGCTGCATCAGTTTTCCTGTCTTCTTTCCTTTTGTGTTCTGTTTCTATTTCTTTTTCTTCAGAGTTCTTTGGTTGCTTAATTAGTTAGTTAGTGTGATTTTATTCTTGAAAGTAACCCACCACAACACTAACTGCACCCTGAGAAGCTAATAAAACAGAAACACCAAGTTCTCTGAACTGGAACCAACTGTTACATCTTCTTTTGGTTTTCCTTCTTTTACAGATCTGTTTTTTTTTCGTTTTCTTTTGTTTCAACCTGGTTTAGGTTGCTTGTTACATGAGTGTGTTGGCTGCTAAGCAAGTACCACTCTCACCCCTACCCCGTAAACTAAAGCACAGGGTATATATTTACATAATGTTACAGAATCGACACACTGCAACTGGACTTAACAGGTTGGTGTTGTTTTGTTCTTTTATCACAGAATCAGTTAGAGTAGCTCACCAGTGATAGCTTGGTTGTTTCCCTTTGTTTTCTCGTTGGTCCAGGTATGTGATCAGGCTCCTTGCACCTTGGTTATTAACACAGCTGAGGACAAAAAAAGAAAATCTCCTAGAAGTCAGGCTCCTCTTTTTTCACAGAAAGGTTTAACAGGAGCAAGAGGAGGATTGTTTCAGGAATCTCACCTTCTAGTTAAGTTTCAAGAAGGTTTTTTGCAACTCCACTCAGGGCTCTTTTTTATCACAGTTTATGAGGACTGCATGGGAGAGTCGAGCATGAAAGAAAGAACAGAAGCAAGTGTGTTGAGTGTAGGCCTTAGACAATATCAACACCACAGAGGCATTGGACATGTGAGAAGCATTTCAAAAATACTACCTGGGTTGGTTTTCGAATGAGGGATACAGCAGGTGACCGTAGCTGCTGGTTCTTTTGGGTTCTGCTCTCTGGTTACAACTCTAACCATGCATGAACAATCGAGAAAGAGGAAGTTAGGCAGCAGTGGATTCTCGGACAAAGGAAACAGAAGAGGAAATGTAACTCGATAGTACTTACCTTGTAGATCAGGAATCAGAGGGAGTAGAGTTTGTTCCTGCCCATGCAGAACAATGCAAGGCAGGAGAATGAAAGAATGGTCTATGGGTTTTATGAAATAGGTGGCACAAAGCACGGGGACAGTGTAGGAGTTCCAATGGAAATTTGTGGTAGTTTGAATCAGTCAAGACGATGCATGGAAGTTTGTAATGGCTCTGGTGCATAAGGCTTTGAAACAGAAGATAGGCTCTGTCTTTCGACTGAAAACAAGATGGTGCCTGTGTCTGTTGCAGTGATATTCCTTGTTCAAGATGTTATCGAGGAAGTAGATTATGGAGTATGGAGTTAAATACTGGGTATTGGGATGTTGGTCTCGGGTGGCACAGAACTGTCATGGAGGCAACTCTTTCAGAGCTGATGTTGTCGACATTATTCTTTTGGATTCAAGAGCTCTACAGAGAGGCGGAGAGGGCGAGAAATTTTGGGAAGAATACTGGTTGAGTTGTCTCAAGTTAAGGGGAGTGATGGGCATTTGAATAAACAACTTCTATCGCTCCAGTATTTGTTTCCTCTGGTTGTTATATTTTTTTGTTCGAATCAGTCCTTCATCGGGGAAGAAGAAGGAGGAATCGACATTGCCACGGGGATACGTTGGGTTCCTCTTTTCTTTGTACCTAGGTTACTAGTCTTAATACTGATAGTAAGTTGTTGGCATAAGTTACTGAAATCGAGCATAGCTCAACTGGTTAAAGCCTTCATAAGGTATACGAGAGGTCTCGGGTTCGAACCTCAGCGGGAGCGTCTTTGCTCCTTTTTCTTTCTTTTTTTTGTATAGGTTATACATGTTTATTTATATATGTAAGACCATATAATATATAGCGTTATATTTATTTATTTATTTGTTACGAAGTTATGCGACGTTATCATTTTTATTACAACGTTACGATATCGTAACGTTACGTACATGTAGTTTTCTTATTCGTACAACTATATATATACTAGATTTAATTGTTCGTACGTTATTTTATGTCCGTATTATAAAACGCGTTATGATTTTATGCGTTTAATGTTCAGGGGTATTTCAGCTTACCCCCCTTAAAAGAGACTTCGTCCCGAAGTCTTACTTCCTTAACTTATATTTTCCACACCTGGTAATTTTAGGGATCCAGTCCCGCATTCATTCACGATACCCAAGGATTAAGTTCATAATTAAAATTCTCAGTGCTTCTAAGCACCATGCCACATCAGTGGCTCCACACGAGTTCTCATAGTAGACCAAGAAGTTAGCAATGTGCATAACATGCTAAAGTGCAAGCCAAGACACACAATATTCATTCATACAGAGCATACAACATGCTAGAGTGCAAACCATGGCACACAACATTCATTCATACATAGCGTACATATACGTACATAACATTTTCACACCCAAGTCCACCAACCATCAACGTGTGGTTGGTAGAATTACAACACAATGACACACACAACACATCCAATACAAAACGTGCTTACCCCCCTTAAAAGAGGGGTATGCCCTCGTACCCTACACTAAACCGAAGCATCGGTGAAAAGATGGGGGTGCATATCTCTCATTTTATCTTCCAGCTCCCATGTGGCTTCCTCTATATCTTGGTTTGACCATAACACCTTCACTAGTCTAATTGACTTGTTCCGGGTCTCCCGGGCCTTAGTGTCTAGAATTCTGAGAGTGTCTCCACTGATCTCAATGTGGGCTCTAGGACTAGCCTCTCGGGCTGCAATACATGTGAGGGATCGGGCATGTATTTCTTCAGCTGAGAGACATGGAATATATCATGAACTCGTCCTAACTCGAGGGTAGATCAAGTCGATAAGCCACTGGGCCCACACGCTCCCTAATACTGTAGGGCCTACGAATTTCGGGCTCAACTTCCCTTTTTGCCCAAATCTGAAGATTCCTTTCATCGGTGACACTCGCAAGAACACCTGGTCGCCAACAGCGAACTCCAGGTTTCGACGTCTGTTATCTGCGTATGCTTTCTGTCTATCCTTTGCGGCCTTTATGTTATTTCGGATCTGTTGAACCTCTGCCTGAACCTGCTGCAAATAGTCTGGGCCTATGATAAAAGCTTCACTGGACTCGTCCCAGCACAACGGTGTATGACAAGGTCTACCATATAACGCCTGAAAAGGTGGCATCTTGATTGAGGCGTGATAACTGTTATTATATGCAAACTTGATGAGGTGCAACTTATCCAACCAACTGCCCTGGAAGTCCAAGGCACATGCTCTAAGCATGTCCTCTAGGGTCTGGATAGTTCTCTCCGTCTGACCATCGGTCTGCGGGTGAAAAGCAGTGCTAAGCCTCAGCTCGGTGCCTAACGCTTCTCGTGAAGCCCTCCAATATCTCGAAAGGAATCTCGTGTCTCTATCCGACACTATCGTCTTTGGCACTCCATGGTGTCTTAAAATCTCCTTATCAAAAAGCTCGCTAGTTTCGACACCTTCCATGTGTCCTTCATTGAATCGTGCTACCTTAGTAAGGCGATCAACAATTACCCATATCATATTCAATCCTCCTCTGGCGGTGGCAGTCCAACTACAAAATCCATCGATAGATCATAGAATTTCCACTCTGGGATAGGCATTGGCTGCACTGTGCCTCCAGGTTTTCGGTGCTCAAATTTTATTTTCTGACAGGTGAGGCATCTGATAACGAAGTTCAAGACGTCGTTCTTCATGCCAACCCACCAAAAGTATCGCTTCATGTCTTTGTACATTTTTGAAGCTCCAGGGTGAATAGAAGTAGTAGAAGAATGAGACTCTCTCATGATGCGCTCCTTGAGCTCTACGCTCTCGTGGGGATACATAGTCTGCCATTCACACAATCAGGCCATCCTCATGAAGCTGGTAGTCATATTTCTTCTTATCTAATGTGCCATCGACTAACTTCTTCAATATCAGCCATTACTCTGTCGTTCTGCTGAGCATTACAGACTTCTTCGACTAGGCTGGTGCCTGCTACGAGTGTATGCAATGTGTGAGCTCTGCGGCTAAGTGCATCGGCAACTACATTGGCTTCGCCCTCCTTATACTGAAGGTTGATATCATAATCCTTGAGGAACTCCATCCATCTGCGCTGTCTCATATTCAGTTCTTTTTTGGTGAACACATACTTTAGGCTTTTGTGGTCGGAGTAGATGGTGATCTGTGAACCATATAGATAATGGCGCCAAATTTTGAGTGCAAACACGACTGCTCCAAGCTCAAGATCATGTGTGGGGTAGTGCTCTTCGTGCTTTTTCAACTGACGGGAGGCATAGGCGACAACTTTCCCGTGCTGCATGAGGACACATCCCATACCCATACCGGATGCATCACAGTAGACTTCATATCCATCAGTACCTTCGGGAATCGTGAGGATGGGGGTGAGGTCAATGCATCTTTCAGCTTCTGAAAAGCTATCTCACAGTCTCCTGTCCACGTAAAAGGGGTGTCTTTCTTGATGAGGTTTGTCATAGGTTTTGCGATGCGGGAGAAGTCCTTAACAAACCGTCGGTAGTAGCCTGCTAGACCAAGGAAACTTCGTATATCTGTCACAGACTTCGGTCTCGGCCATGTACGTACTGCCTCCACTTTAGCCGGATCAACTGCTATCCCGACAACAGAAATAATATGCCCAAGAAATGCTACCTGATCTAACTAGAATTCACACTTAGAGAATTTGGCGTACAACTGGTTGGTTCTGAGAATCTCGAGTACCTGCCTGAGATGGTGCTGATGCTCTTCCTTGGTCCTCGAATATACCAGTATATCATCAATAAATACCACGACTGTCTTGTCCAACTGATCTCTGAAAACTCGGTGCATCAAGTCCATAAACCTCGCCGGGGCATTAGTCAGTCCAAACGGCATAACGGTGAATTCATAGTGGCTGTATCGGGTCCTAAATGCGGTCTTTTCGATGTCGCTCTCCTTCACTGGGATCTGATGGTATCCTGATCTGAGGTCGATCTTCGAAAATATTGTCGCTCCTCTGAGCTGGTCGAACAGATCATCTATGCGTGGCAAAGGGTAGCGGTTCTTCACTGTCACTGCATTCAGCTCTCGATAATCGATGCATAGCCGGAGGCTGCTGTCTTTCTTCTTGACAAATAATACGGGTGCGCCCCAAGGGGATACGCTCGGGCGTATGAATCCCTTATCCAACAACTCCTTCAATTGCTCCTTCAACTCAGCCATTTCTACCGGGGCCATTCTGTACGGGGCTTTGGCAATAGGTCATGTCCCGGGTACTAAGTCAATAGTGAACTCAACCTCTCGTGGTGGTGGCATATCAGGAAGCTCCTTAGGGAAGAGGTCTGGAAACTCCCCAACCACTGGTACATCAGGATTAAACTCCGGGTCTTGCTGGATGTCCTGTACATAACAGAGGTACACCTCCTGCTGCTTCTGAATCTCTTTGGCCATGGTCATGGCTGAAATGACTTTCACAGACGGCTGTCGGGGGTGCTGGCGGTAAGATACAGTAACGCCGGACGGGCTCTTCAGCAGTAATCTATGCTCGGCACACAATATACGACCTCGGTGTTTCTCTAACCAATTCATGCCCACGATGACGTCAAAACCCAGGCCTCTGAACTCTATCAGGTCCAACGGGAAGTCCTCCTCTCGGATTCTGATGGTGGCTCCTCGAAATACCGGGTACATCGAACTCTTTCTTTTGAAGGTAGTGTCACACTGAAGTCTTCCAACTCCACAGGCTCGAGGTGCAACTGCTCGGCTAATGTCGGGGATACAAAAGTGTGTGAGGCTCCAGAGTCAAATAATACTGAGGCTGGGACTCCATTCACCGGAAAGGTGCCAGTGATAATGTGGCCGCTGTCACCAGCCTGAGCCTGTGTGAGAATGCTCAGGGTACCCTCTCTCCAGGGTTCAACACCTATTTCCAAAAATAACGTGTATAAGTACAATTAGTGACGGTACAAACAGAGTAGTAGGTAATCATCCTTTCTTTATTCATCTTTCCAACATTACACTTTCATTTCCATTACATAACTTAATGCAAAAGATACATGGATCAATATTTCCTAAAGGTTAGGTTTAGGCGTCCAGGCTTCATATGGGTAGCGTTTATCACTGTTGAGGGTGCGGTGTTCGGCTTGATTCTCTTAATCCCGTGGTATAGCATTCTCGATGCTCCACCCATGATCAACACGTCACCGGATTTTAGCCAGATCTTCATGGCTCGATCAATCCTCTTCTCTTCACCATAGAGAAACTCAGCATCATCTCCGATGGACACCGACACTATGGGTATCCCTTGGTCTAGGGTCTCCTGCGTCTCGTCCTTGTCTTGGTGCAATCCAAGTCGGCCTTCCCTCTCGTAGAAGTTGATGATGCAGATGTCGGCTTGTAGGTCGGGTACTGGTTGTACTTCACGTTGCTGTGCAACGCGTAGGGTTGCCGTAATTAGGGATAGAAAGTCTTCGGGAATTGGTGGTGCATGTGCTCCGTCGGTGGGATAGTTCTTCGTATATGGGTTCCAAACCTTGCCTAGGCACATCATTCTGAGTTTCATCATCTTTCCTCCGGGGTATGTCGGGGTGTAGAACCCGCCTGGTCCCACTCCAAACTTACGACATCTTCGAATAATGGTTACTTGGGCTTCAGGTGTTAGGTATCCTGGTAGTAGAATCATCCCGGGCTGGATAACTTGGCAGTTTTCACTTGGGTAGTAGGGATTCTCAAGGCTGTACCCGTCGGGTTCGAGGTTTGGATTTATTGGGAAGCACATGTCAAAAGTTTCTACTGCATTTAAGGGTAATCTAGTTCTTTAGCGGTACTAGTAATTTAGAAAATTTCATGCATGATCATACAGCTTGGCATACAAGAATTTAGACATGCTTTTCAACATTTAGGGTTGCAAGGTTTACCTGCAGCTGTGGGTGAGTCTGGTCCCTCGGTGCGGTCCATGATATGCAACACCGCCTTCCCTGGCCTCGAGGTAGATGCCTTCTGGGAGTCTCGGGATCCCGCTCCGTGCGTAGGCTGGGTGTGCTGGGCTCCACGCTGGCCTCCGGGTCCCGATCTCTGGTCACCCCTCACACCAAAGCCGGGTCTGTAATTCTTGCTCTGGGGGTTCGTGAAACACTCAAAGGCCCTGTGCCTGCTCTTCTTGCAGTAAAATCACTCTACCTGGTTACCCTGACAGTCAACTCCGGGGTGGTTCTTCGAGCATCGTCCACAGATATATCGGCGCTCGGTCCACTTGCTCGGACCGGCCCCAGTCCCTAAACAGGTTACTTGGTTAGTCAACAACAAGTCATGATAACTGTAAAGATATTTAAGTGCTAGAGTTTGTTTCATTTTACCCCTGGGTGGGTATGAGCGGAACGGCTTAGTCGCAGTAGCCGGGTGGCTCAGCTGAAGTCTCTCTGTAGGCTTATTCCCCTGGTATTTCGCTCGCTTCCTGGTCGGGTAGTACTTGTCCCTTCTCACGCCCTTCTGTGCGTGGTCCTCTGAGTCACCGTCCTTCACCTTCCTTTTCCTAGCGAATTCCTCATCCCGCATCTGGACGGTAATCTCGACCTGGGACGCTGCATGATAGCAGTCCTGTGCAAAATAGGGTTTAGTAAACTCTTCACAATATAACATTTAATACAAATTCATAGTTCAAGTTCAACTTGGATCGTGGCGTAACGACTGGGCCCCATGCCATATCTGATGCGGTGATTCAGCCCACCATAGAAACGCTCCACTAAAATCTCATCCTGAATATCCCAATCCTGGAAGTACACGAAGTAGAGCAGTGAATGCCGAGTAGTATTTGTCTACGGTCATCCCCTCGGTCTGTCTCAGACTGTCTAGCTCAAGTCGCTTCTTGGTCCGGAGGTGGGCGGGGTAGTACTTAGCCCTCAGCAATGCAGTGTAAGCATCCCATCCAAAAGTGGGGTCTGCTAGGTGAGCATCCTTCACAAGCTTCCACCAATCGCTCGCTGACTCTCGTAGGTAATAGGCTGCGAATCGGACCTTAGCCTCAGCCGGAACATTCAAAGTGTCGAAGGCGGTCTCTAGGAGGCTGATGTAGTTCTCTAAGTAGGTGGGGTCCGTCTCTCCTCGGAACTCCACTGGTCGAAGGTCTGCTAAGCTCTTCACCCAGTTCGTCTCTCTGGGTGGGTGGGGTGGTGGTGGCGGTGGTGCCTGCTGGGTTCCTGGCTGGAAACCCATGTGACCTAGGGCTGCTGCTACTATCTCAGCTATGGTCTGCCCTGCAGCTATGCTATCTTGCTCCATTTGGCCACGGCCTCGTCCTCGACCTCGTCGTCCAGACATCTGAAAATGTCGTTGTTAGTTTAGAACATTCACAAGAACTTACTGCAAGTTATTATCGCCCTTGCTGGCGGTTTTAAATCAGTAAAGTCGTGCCTCACATTACTAACCCTTAACCCCGTTTCCTAAATTTAGGTTTTCCTATTCTCGGTACTTTTCTGTTCCAGTCATCAGAGCGCAACTACGCTCTGATACCACTTTCTGTAACACCCCCGAACCGGGTGTCACAGACGCCAACCACCCACGTGGTTGACACAACAACACTATCAACACTAAGCTGCGGTCTGAACGACTGGAATTAAAACCATAATCAAGTCCAAGTACAAACGGGAATTACAAACTGAGTACCGAGAGTCTACATCATAAGTTTTGCTTAAATAACACAACCCGAATCATACAACAAGGTCTAGTGGTACATAATCTCAACCCATACATTAAAACATACTACTCAAAATCCCGCCCACGTGGACTCCCCCTAAGGTGGTCACCCTGCCTACTCTCCGCCTGCTTCCTGTTTCATACCTGTAAAAATAAAGGACTCAGCAAAACTATGCTGAGTATGAACGTGTGTAGCCCGCATGTTACCGGGCCACACGACTACTTGGTCGAATATGATTAAGTCTAATTTGCATGCTATAGTAAGCAATAACATCCCACATACAACATTAACATAGCAACACTCAATATACCACATCAACATGGCAACACCCAACATACAATATCAACATAGCAACACCCAACATATTAGGCATAGAGTTAACAACAAGCACTACAAGCATAGTAAAACAAGTCGAGCTTATGAGAGGTTTTGAATAGTGATGATCCTCACAGTGGGATCATTCAACGTGGAGTGTTTTCATTTCTTTTTCCTTTGTCTCCATCATGTGTACTTCTCTTTCTCCTTCTTGCACCAGGTCTGGGGATGTGGGTTAGTTCCCGTGACCATATAGTATAGGTGCTTATCTTTTCTTACTTCTTTATGGATTAATTGTGAGTTCTCTTATTACCGCACGTTAGAGGACGTCTCCTCCATAGTTCATACCTCCATTCCCGGCGTCGTACGTCGAGAAAGAGGGGTCATCTTTAGACCCCAGGTAATGCTCTCCAATTAGCTGATCCTCCAATCCCGGCGTCAAGTCGAGAAAGAGGGCTCATCTCTAGACCCTATGTCATACTTCCCAAATTGCCAATCTTCCAATCCCGGCGTCGTTCGTCGAGAAAGAGGGTCGTCTTTAAACCCCAAGATGTGCTCCACAATGGTCAGTCGAAGGATCTGATGCAGATACCAACTCCCGAATATATTCAATACCGCGCGGCCCGAGATGTTGTCTTCCCGGGTTATCTTCATGTTCCTCCAGTTGATATTTACTCTTTATTCTCATTAATGAATAGACACCATAGTGGGTGTCATGGTACGTCCTCCATGGTTAGGGAGGAGTTCCCCTTAATAGAATTTTCTTTGTTTTCATAGTTCACATTATCTCATCTCAAATTCCATAAACGAGAAGGGACTAAACTACTGTGTGCGCGCAAATAATATGCAGCAATGATATAGCAAGCATATAACACGATAAGCAAGCAATCCAATTTCATGATTTAGTCTTAGGGTCTTTTTCACACAGTGCACACAACAAACAAGCCGTGTAACACGGCAACATACGAACCACACATGTCCATACCTTATTCGAAAGCACGAGTTGTCTTACACTCGAAGTCCCGGTCAGAGTTCGCTACGGCCCTAGCGTTAATTAAAACAATGTGTCAGTTTATTATTTTATGTGACGACACTTTATATCGTATGTTATTCCCTAGGTATGGTGTTACATGCTAAGTTTAGATTGACTCTTAGAATTTCACATGCATTAATTCTAGGCTTAACTTACTCCTAGGATATTCATATCCTTGTCTTACACGCCAACTAAGCCCTCTTCCCTTAGCTAATGTTTTAAAGCGTTTTAAGCGCTAGTTATGTAGCAAGTTTGTATAACATAGATATAACTTGTTTAATGTGTATTCCCTCCTTAGATAAAAATGTGAGCAATGTTTTAATCCTTGTATAACATAGATCATAGAATATTCCTAAACCCATTTATGCAGCAGTCCAAAAGTTTCCAAGTTTGAAACACAAATATATTATTAAAGGTCACCTTTAAGGTAATAATTGATTTTTAACTTTCTCCACATGTTTCGCTAACCTAGTTATGTTTATTAGCTATGGTTTGGGTTCATCATTAAACCTGAATCCCACTTATAATACTCTTGTAACAGAACCATAATATCAATGAAAACTGAAACCCTAATCTTATGTTTCTTCTTGTATCTTGTTACTCTTTAGTTCCATGAATGTTTCACTCCTTCCCCCAGTATCACCCTACTAGGTACATGTGTTAATACTGTTTTAAACTCCAAACCACACTAGTAAAACACTCATCCAACTGCTGTACTCAAATGCACAGAACAGAAGCTACCTAAAACTGAAACCGAAATCCACCTTAATTCTTCCTCATCCCTTCCTTTTGTCCTTAGTTACTTGATTCCTAGATTCCCAACTGACTTTGCCAACTGAGTTCATCTCTTTACTAATGTTTTGAGCCCGCACCTGAGCCTCCATAATACTCCTACTACTTCAGTAACTCTTCTGTACAGACACCATGTTACAGAAACCGAAATACAAGATCTGGTACAATTAACTCCATGTCTAAGTCTCCTAAACTGGGTTTTTTTTGTTTCCCCACTTATAGTCACTCAGGCTTATGTGTTGTTCAAGTATTAGACTCAAAATTTATCCAGAATAACACCGATAACAACTTGGAAGTTCATTTGACAGAGAATAGATACAAAAAGGAAGTCAGAAACACTAAAAATGAAACCCCATGAGACCAATGTCCTCTCCTTGATTCTTTTCTGTTTAAATGTTATTTCTTTCCTTCAAATCTCTCCCCTATGTACTCCTTACCCAGTTACATGTTTAATCTCCTCTTTAGACACAAAACCACTCCGATAACTACACACTTACCCTCTGTACAGAAAACATAAACAACCCCCAGAATCAAACATAAAAACTGAAAGTAGAAACTGATATGACTTTCTATATTTTTCCCCCAGCTTAACTATACCTTGGTTTATGTGTTAACAGTTTTTTTTTACTCAAGACTAATCCTAACCCACATGGACAACTCTCTGAAACATCCCTGTACAGACTACACAGAAACACCTGTAATGGCAACCTGAATAAACTAGAATTGAGGAAAACTGATAACCTTCTCCTATCTGTTTTCTGCCCTTGTTTACCCTCTGATTTTCAATCCTCCCAAATTAGCCTAGTAGTATTACTTGTTATAGAGTTGCCACGGCTCAACACTAATACAATCCAAGGCACTCAGGTAATTTTACCGAGACTCCTCACAATCTGAAATACCAGAAATTAGAAACTGATAGAATATAGGACTGAAAACAGATACTGTTATGCCTTTCTTCATTTTCTGTTATTTGCCTTGGTTTCCCAGTCTATGTCTTAATTTCCCTTAACTGTTGTAGTTACCTAATCATGTGCCTTATTACAATTCCAGTTCTCAGGCAACCCAAGGCCCTAAATGAAAGCTACAGAAACTCATCTTTACTGAAACACTTAAAACTGATACTCTCTTCTGTTTCAGTTTTGATTTGCTCACACCCTTGTTTTTCTTCCTTCTTAGCTTCTTCCGCCCCCATTGATAGCTCACTAAGTTATGGGTTCTATTAACATTTTAAACCCCAACAGTAGCAGTCACACCCCTGAGAAGTTCATATGCATAAAACATATAACTTTCAGAAACTGTAACTGAGGCATTCTTTCTGTTATTGCTTCTTCTGTTCTTTTAACCTGATTTCTAATTCTTTTCACGAGTTGCTTACTCAATAGTTAAGGGTTTACTCAAGGTGTAGCCTTTACACAGACTCAAAACAACATTTGCTAATGTCACAGAACATACTACTTCACAGCAGCTGAACTACACCAGAAATCGACATATAAAACTGCTGCATCAGTTTTCCTGTCTTTTTTCCTTTTGTGTTCTGTTTCTATTTCTTTTTCTTCAGAGTTCTTTGGCTGCTTAATTAGTTAGTTAGTGTGATTTTATTCTCGAAAGTAACCCACCACAACACTAACTGCACCCTGAGAAGCTAATAAAACAGAAACACCAAGTTCTCTGAACTGGAACCAACTGTTACATCTTCTTTTGGTTTTCCTTCTTTTACAGATCTGTTTTTTTTTTTCATTTTCTTTTGTTTCAACCTGGTTTAGGTTGCTGGTTACATGAGTGTGTTGGCTGGTAAGCAAGTACCACTCTCACCCCTACCCCGTAAACTAAAGCACAGGGTATATATTTACATAATGTTACAGAATCGACACACTGGCAACTGGACTTAACAGGTTGGTGTTGTTTTGTTCTTTTATCACAGAATCAGTTAGAGTAGCTCACCAGTGATAGCTTGGTTGTTTCCCTTTGTTTTCTCGTTGGTCCAGGTATGTGATCAGGCTCCTTGCACCTTGGTTATTAACACAGCTGAGGACAAAAAAAGAAAATCTCCTAGAAGTCAGGCTCCTCTTTTTTTTTCAGAGAAAGGTTTAACAGGAGCAAGAGGAGGATTGTTTCAGGAATCTCACCTTCTAGTTAAGTTTCAAGAAGGTTTTTCACAGCTCCACTCAGGGCTCTTTTTTATCACAGTTTATGAGGACTGCATGGGAGAGTCGAGCATGAAAGAAAGAACAGAAGCAAGAGTGTTGAGTGTAGGCCTTAGACAATATCAACACCACAGAGGCATTGGACATGTGACAAGCATTTCAAAAATACTACCTGGGTTGGTTCTCGAATGGGGGATACAGCAGGTGACCGTAGCTGCTGGTTCTTTTGGGTTCTGCTCTCTGGTTACAACTCTAACCATGCATGAACAATCGAGAAAGAGGAAGTTAGGCAGCAGTGGATTCTCGGACAAAGGAAACAGAAGAGGAAATGTAACTCTATAGTACTTACCTTGTAGATCAGGAATCAGAGGGAGTAGAGTTTGTTCCTGCCCATGCAGAACAATGCAAGGCAGGAGAATGAAAGAATGGTCTATGGGTTTTATGAAATAGGTGGCACAAAGCACGGGGACAGTGTAGGAGTTCCAATGGAAATTTGTGGTAGTTTGAATCAGTCAAGACGATGCATGGAAGTTTGTAATGGCTCTGGTGCATAAGGCTTTGAAACAGAAGATAGGCTCTGTCTTTCGACTGAAAACGAGATGGTGCCTGTGTCTGTTGCAGTGATATTCCTTGTTCAAGATGTTACCGAGGAAGTAGAGTATGGAGTATGGAGTTAAATACTGGGTATTGGGATGTTGGTCTCGGGTGGCACAAAACTGTCATGGAGGAAACTCTTTCAGAGCTGATGTTGTCGACATTATTCTTTTGGATTCAAGAGCTCTACAGAGAGGCTGAGAGAGCGAGAAATTTTGGGAAGAATACTGGCTGAGTTGTCTCAAGTTAAGGGGAGTGATGGGCATTTGAATAAACAAATTCTATCGCTCTAGTATTTGTTTCCTCTGGTTGTTATATTTTTTGTTCGAATCAGTTCTTCATCGGGGAAGAAGAAGGAGGAATCGACATTGCCACGGGGATACGTTGGGTTCCTCTTTTCTTTGTACCTAGGTTACTAGTCTTAATACTGATAGTAAGTTGTTGGCATAAGTTACTGAAATCGAGCATAGCTCAACCGGTTAAAGCGTTCATAAGGTATACGAGAGGTCTCGGGTTCGAACCTCAGCGGGAGCGTCTTTGCTCCTTATATAGCGTTATATTTCCCCACTCTCGTACAATATATGGGGGAACATAAATATTAAAAGACGGGGGGGACTCGAATGGAACGGATTTCCTAATTTTTTAGGGATCTACTATAATAAAGTAAGTAGATTACACCCATTAAAAATATCATTATAATGTTCTTTCACACTTTCTCTTTATGTGTCAACAAGAGCTTTTTTTTTAAACAAACATACCAAAGATTTCATAACTTTGAGCAAATAAATAAGTCATATGAGATACAACCTATACAAAATTTGTCATATCAAACTTTTTACCTTCCTTAGGTATCATATGAGCTTTCAAATTTCACTCCCTAGAAATAAAATCCCAGCGAGTAGAGTCCAAATTTGCAACTAGCCATTTCTTATATCTTCGAAAATAACTCTTGCTAGCTGATCAAGTTCCACACCAAAATGAAGAAAATTAACAACATTGAGACAATCAAAGAAGACTCTTGCAAACACCCAAAGAAAAGGCAAGCTTGAGTCCAAGTATGACCGCAAAAGCTTCCAAAATCATCGGGCATCTCAAACCACGCCCGCCAGCAAAAGCCACTTCCGTCACGTCCCGTGACACCAAACTGAGAAAGAGAGCAGAAAACACGTATCCCAAAGCTATCACAAGGTGAGCTGCTACCGTTGACCCAAACATACACAATGAAATTCTCATCTTCTTAGCAAGTTGAGAATCATAAGGCGGGTAAACAGGTGCTCAAACCTTCTTTGCAGCTGACAAAAAGCTTATAGCTTGATCTCTTCCCCACGACATTGTTGGGGCAAGACCATGGACACCCTGGTTCTTGAAAACCAAGGCGACCAAAGATGAATGATCAATTCTTTTACCGCCTCTTTTGAAACCAGAAAGATGGAGAAAAATAACCTGTCACAAATTCCTAATCATAAACCAGATTTTTGAGGTGAGCACACGAAACACCATCCCAGAGGTAGCGAGTGGATTGACAGAAGAAAAGAGCATGAACAATGGAGTCCCATCCCGCACATAGATCACATCTATCACTTATTTTTCCACATCTCTCCTCGATTACTGCCCTACAAGTAGAGCCGATCAAACTCAACCCGGCCCGGCCCGACAAAAAAGCCGGAAAAACCAGGCTTGGAAAAAAATTCAGACGGGCTTGGACAAAAAACTAGGCCCGACTTAAAAACCGGGCCGGCTTCGGCAAAAAGTTGGGCCCGAAACAAAGCCCCACCCGACCCGAATTTAAATATATACTATTATTTAAAACTATATATAATATATATATAATTAATTTAATTTAATTTAATTTTAAATAATTTTTATAAATTTTTATTTCTAATTTTTAAAAGTTTTAATATTTTATGTATAATTCTATTATTTATTTAAACTTTATTTAGAATTTTATTATTTATTCAATTATTTCTTAATTATTTATAAAAAAGTGAAAAAACCGGGCCGGGCAGCGGTAGAGCCGGAAAAAATTCGGGCCGGGCCCGGTCCCCCGATTTTGTGAAGCTTCAGATCCATGTGTCTCTAATGGGCAGTTGACAGAGGGGAAGGTTCAGAAAGAGATGCACATCGTCAGTGTGAAAGAACTTCTTGACATTGTCTTCCTTTCAGCGTCTACTACCATGGTCAATTAGTGAACTAATTATAGTCTCTAATCGAAGCTCATCTGAAAGCAACCATGTCCATGGGCGACCACCCTTCTTGGTAGGGATCCATGGGTCATAGAGTAAGGTGTCACATCCGTCACCAATATGAATCCTTGCGCCTTCATTGACTAGAGGGAATGCCCTGTGGATTGAGCGCCACATCTGGCTAGGGCGATTACCTAATCCAGCCTCAAGCAATGGCCTGTCACAGAGGACCCGAGCATCCAAAAAAGAATGATTAGTAAGGAACCTCCATCCTTGGAGAGCTACAAGAGCATCATTAAAACTTTACAGATTAGAACCCCAGCCCACCATCCGATTTCTTTTAGCAGACTTTCTCCCATTTTAGCCAAGCCTTCCCACCACTACATAAGTCCTTCGACCGGAAATTTCTAATAAGAGTTTGTATATCATTGATGAGGTTAACGGAGAGCTTCAAGATTGTCATGATATAGCTTGGAATAACCTGTAAAATGCTTTTAATAAGAACAACCCTTTCAGCTTTCGAAACTTTACCCGACCAGGATTGAAAATGCTTTTAATAAGAACAACCCTTCCAAATTTTGAAAATTTACCCGATCAAGATTCAATTTGAATTTTTTCTTGAATCATCTCTTTGATGAAGCCCAATAGCCCATAATCTCAAATGCTCTTAACTAAACAATTACTATCATTTTCTCTCTTTTACAAATACCGGTTAATCTTTTTATATTTTAATATTTACCTATATAACCGTATCAAGAATCATTAAAGTTTTTTATATAGTATTCACCTTAATTTCCTATCCATACAAATAAGAGGATGAGAGTGTCAATTTCTTTTCCTCCAACCATATCAAATATTTGAATTTTTTTTTCTACCAACAATAATAACCCACATAATTTATATCCTAACTTCACTTGAAGCTCATAATCTCAAATACTCTTAACTAAACAATTATCATTTTCTCTCTGTTACAAATAACTATTAATCTTTTATTATTTTAATATTTATCTATATAACCATATCAAGAATCATTAAAGATTTATTTATGTAGTATTCACCTTAATTTCCTATCCATACAAATGAGAGGATGAGAGCCCAATTTCTTTTCCTCCCGTCCCTTAGTTTTCGCTGATATACAAACAGTCTAAACAGTAAACACCACGCAACGATTTTATCATTTTTTGTCCTTCTCGACTTCGCGGTCCACACTTTTAGGATGTGGCGGCGGCGGGGCCCATGGAACTGTCACACTTGAAAAATCCAAGTGGGCCTGTGAGCGAGCGGGAAAGTACCCCCGCGAGGGAGCCGACTGGAACAATGAATTGGGTAACTTGTGTTTTCATGAATCCTTTGGAGTGAATACTGAACAGTGAACAGAACACAAGCATTTTGCGTGGGAAAATTCACAATATGGATATATTTTCTTTTGTAATTTATAATATATATATATTTTTAAACCGTGTCATAAGATATCCCTGTTTTCTGGTCCGCTACTGAGTTCGATCAAACGGTAGCCATTTTAAACCCAATGTCTGTGACATTATTGTTTGTCCACAGGACTAACCCAATATACTATTTACTTGAATGTATTTACCTAACTATGTAAATAATCCATGCTATACTAGTTTGTATCTGCCCATATATTATAATTATGTCTAATTGTGTATGACAGAGATTCATACTCAGCTATTGGTGAGGCATTCCGAGAGACAAGAAACCTCAGAGAACTGGAATACAAACAACATTTATCCTAGGATTATGAAGAGGCTGAAGGCACTTGAAAAACAAGAGAAAACTAGGCGATGTTTTACCAGACCATCAGGGTGATAAGGGCATTTCGTGAACTACAAAACATAAACACACTAGTAGAAAAAAGATTTTTAATGACGGCGTTTAAACCACGGTTAAATGAAAAACCGTGGTTTAAAGTTTATAAACCACGGTTTTCAGGGAAACCGTCATTTAAGGTACACGCCAGAGTGAATATACCACGGTTTTTAAAGAACCGTCGTATATAAGTTACTTATATACCACGGTTTTCAGGGCAACCGTCATATAAGGTACACACCATAGTGAATATACCACGGTTATTGGAGAACCGTCATATATAAGGTACTTATATACGACGGTTCCTCGGCAACCGTCATTTATATTGCACATCTTACTATATTAAACCACGGTTTTTGGGTGAACCGTGGTATATAGTCTAAGCGGGAATTTCAATTTTCGGCCCAAATTAACGCGGCTCTTTCTCTCTATTCTCTTATATAAATTCTCTCACGGTAATTTTGGAACCCAAACAGACGCTCTGCAACTCTTCTTCATTCTCTTCAACCTCACGGTAATTTTGCAACCCATATTGGCAAACAAGGAACATGCTCCGACTTCTCTCATCTCTTGTTTTCACTGTAATTTTTTGCAACCCACACCGCGCGAACACATGCGAACAAGGAACACATGCTCTCATTCTCTTGTTTTCTCTTGCAACTTTTCCTCATTATCTCTCATTCTCTTGCAGCTTACACTTGCGAACAAGGAACACATGCTCTGCGCCTTCCTCATCTCCACTCACTGTAATTTTCGCAACCCTAACCGGCGAACAAGGAACATGGTCTACGCCTCATCCATTCTCTTTCATGGTAATTTTGCAACCCACCGCGAACAAGGAACATACTACCTAAATCGTAAACAAGGAACATACATGTTCTGGCCTCTTCTCTCGTGTCTGTGCTCTGTTGAGATCTGTGAAGGCGGCGCTTCTAAATCGCCGGCGATTTGGAAAAAAGTTCATAGACTATAAACCACGGTTATATGTATAACCGTGGTTTATTCATTGATTTTATACATTATATACCACGGTTGTAGGAATAACCGTCGTATAAAAGCACTTTATACCACGGTTCAGGCGCTAACCGTCGTATAAAAGGTACTTTATACCACGGTTCAGACCTTAACCGTCGTATAAAATCAGTGAGACCGCGTCCGAAAACGGTCTTAAACGACGGTCATAGGAAACCGTCGTATATAGTACCACTTTTAAACGACCGTTACGAACCGTCGTATATCGATATTTGTGAATATACGACGCGAGCATAAACCACGGTTTCTAACCGTGGTATATAGGCAAAATAACCGTGGTTAAAAACATTTTTTCTACTAGTGACAGGGGTATCTTGTAAACTTCAAAACATAAACAGGGGTATTTCGTGAACAACAAACTTAAATAGGGGTATAATATAAAATTTAAAATCAAAAAAATAGCAAAAAAAACTACAAATTTTTCAAAAAAAGAAAAAAACGGGTCATGGACAAAATAGTCATTTTCCAGGGGAGGTTAACGGAGTTTGACGGCCGTTAGTAAAAATGGGCATTTTGTGAATTAGCAAAGAAAACAGGGGTATCTTGTGACACAGTTTCAAAAAAGGGGTATATTGTGAATTACGAAAGAAAACAGGGATATATTGTAAATTTTTCCTTTTTTTTTAGAAAAAAAGAAATTGAACAGTCAGACACAATCAAACGATCTACATGTTCGTTTTAACGCCAATTCGAATGAAGAGCAGCGCTACGTGGTGCTCCATCAGCATGTTGATTGGACTGCTGATGTAGTACATATGTGATGAGAACAAAATTTATATTAATTTTAAATAGTTTAAATTTTTAATATAAAAATCTAGTAATAAAAAATTATATCACTGTTCATCTAAATTCAAACTCTTCAAAACAAGAACATATATGGATATGTTTTGACAACTTTGACAAATTATTTTTCTGGGTTGCTATTCGCAGTACAAAATTACTAATCACCGCAGTACAAAATTTTTTAATTCATATTGACGTTGTACACTGTAGTGACATCGTGTCATAAATTTTGTTTTTCAAAAAAATTATTTCATCACCGTGAACTGTAAAAAACGTTCTCATTGTATTAGAAGACGTTAAACCCATTTTATTGCGTTCGAATGTTATAATTGGGACTTGACATTGGAAACGACGTTTTACATTACGTATACAGAGACATTGTTACAGTTTCAGAAATTTCGTACTGAAAGCGTAGTTGAATATCCCAAGTTTGGGTAAAAACGCTCTCAATGTAGTAAAAACCGTTAAACCCGTTTTTGTTGCGTTTGGACGTTTTAATTGTTTTTTTATGTTACGATATTGATGTTTTCCTGTATTTACTACGAAACGACTATAATATGTTGAAAACGCACGTTATATATAAACGGGACGTGTCCCGTACCTTCATTTCTCACCCACGCACTATCTCTCCTCCATACTACCTCGCCAGAATCCTCTCTTCCTGATCGCCGGAGCCGCCGCCGGAAAATTTTTCCGTGAGTTTTCAATTTTTTTTTTGCAAATTATAGATCTTGATGTGGTGATTTCGAATATGTTGTTAGAATTTAGAAAAACAGATTCAATTAGCCTAGATCTACAAAAAAAATCTGAAAAAACACTTTGAAACTCCATTAATGGAGTCGCCTCACCCATTGGGGCGACTTGACCTCGCTCGCCTTTCCTGCTGGGGCGACTTGGAGATGCTCGCCTCAACTGCTGGGGCGACTGGGCTTGTCTCGCCTCATGGATGACACGAGTTAGTGAAGCTCGCCTTTGCTGCAAAGATGAGCCGCCTCGCCTCGCCTCTCTTGTAGACACGAGCGGACGTCGCCTTGGATGAAGCCGGGACATCACCTATCTCGCCCCGGAAGATGACACGCGAAGAGGAGACTAACCATTGCGGCGGAGGCGAGTTCTTCAGTCTCGCCTTGGATGTAGAGGCACCCACTCCCAACTCGCCCCAGCTGAAAACACGACCTAGCGCAGCTAACCAAGGCGGCGGAGGCGACCTGTCCAGACTCGCCCCGTCTGTTGGGGCGAGCTAATTGTCTTTTTTTTTTAATTTTTTTATTTATTAAACTAATTATAAATCATGACATATAAAATTTAACAAGTACATAAAACAACTCAAATATTAAAAGAATGACAATTAAAGTCAAGAGTTACAATTGTAGAATAATTATAAATCATAAATGATGTAGTCATTGTGTAGTTCTAATATTTTAACT
The DNA here is from genome assembly GCA_023374045.1 of Limonium bicolor. Lineage (NCBI taxonomy): Eukaryota > Viridiplantae > Streptophyta > Magnoliopsida > Caryophyllales > Plumbaginaceae > Limonium > Limonium bicolor. The sequence continues at coordinate 102,335,836 of CM041778.1, forward strand.
ATCTTTTTCTTTGTATTATGGCAGGAAATTGGAGCTTGAGAACCCCTTGAAACCGCCAAGAAAAACAAGGGAAACAAGTGTTGAAAAGTCCATCTTTGTAAAGGTAAAAACTCTAAACTAATCCTTGAAAGTAAAGAGTTGGTTAACTACTTATGTTAGGGTTAAATGTTATTTTAATGGTGTTTTGGTGTTGTAACAATTAAGGCTGAATGGCTACTGTTTTATTTAGTGTATTTTAAGTTTATAATGTGTTTACAACAAAGTTAAAGCATTAGAATGAGTTAAAGGGCTTTTAGGTGCAAAATGATAAGTAAAGGGGCTAAAATGCAATTTTTGAAAACTAAAGGGTTAGTTATGTATAGGGCTGAATTGTTTCTGTATGAAATTGTTTATAATGATATATTTATGTTTATGAACTTATATCATAATTTTGAGTAAGTTAAAATAAGGTTTAAGAACTTAAATGACAAGTTTATGAAATTTTCGGGTTAAAGAGTATTGTTTTGGTGTTGTAACAATTAAAGCCGAATGCCTACTTTTATGAACTGCATTTTAAGTTTATAATGTGTTTACAGCCAAGTTAAAGCATTAATATGCGTTAAAGGGCTTATAGGTACAAAAGGAACATGCAATTTTTAAAATGAAGTTTAAGTGACTAAGTAACAAGTGTAGTAAATCGAATGTCAAGGATTACAATGACAAGAGTTAATTATGCAATTTTTTGATTTAGAGATAATTTAAGGTCCAAAAGTCTTATGTAATTTAGAGATAATATTGACCTAATATGTTATATTATAAGTTTTGGCTAAGTTAGATAAGAGTTAAGGATTACAATGATGAATTTGGAAAGTTTTGGGGCTATACTATAATTGTTCTGTTCATTTATTATTACTTACTTGTGTAACTAATCTTAACTGGGTTGCTTCAACTTGTGCAGTGATGGATAAGCTAAAGAATGTTCTGATGAACGTCTACACAAAAAAAAAAAAGAAGGACAGGAATGTGTAGCAGCCAATGACTGCTTCGTTCCGTCATGAGCGGGCTGCCGCAGTTGATCCTCCACGGCACTCATCTTTCCATCCACAGCAGGGTCATGCTGAGCCTGCACGACACTCATCTTTCCAGCCACAGCAGGGTCATGCTGAGCCGCCTCGTCACTCGTCATATCACCCCAGCAGCAGCCCATCATGGACCCATCCACGCAGTCATTCCATGATTCCGACCCAGTCGCACACATACCTAGGAGAAGGATGCCTGAACCTTCATCCTTTGCAGGTGATTGGTCATCTGCTGATCTGGCCCAGCTCCATAGCTCCAGTTACAATATAGAGGGTAAGAGTAGCCACCACGAGGGGCATGTGGAGGCACAGACTTATGCTGGTGGTAGCTATCATGCTGGTGGTAGCTATCATGACCACCGTGTGGAGCATGCAGAGGCATATACTTCTGCTGGGTGTAGCTATCATGACCACCGGACCCCTCCGGATGCTGCAGCACCCGTTGACATGGACATAGATGAGGAGGAGGAGGAGGAGGCTGAGGAGACATCTGAGGATTAGGGCCTAGACGAGGATGGCCCTGATCAGGAGAGTGCGACTGATGAGGAAGCTGCTATCGCTATGGAGCCTGTTATTCCCCCTTTCTGGAGGCTTACTGAAGTGCCAGTACCCAGTGGTCCACTGCTGACTAGTGTCATCACCAGCTTTGGTGGGCATGTCGCCATTGACCTTTGGTCAATGACTAAGGTATATACTATCTTATCTTTCAGTTTGGCATGTAGATTTAACTATTTCTTCATGCGTGTGTAAAATTTGTGTTAATTGTCTAGGACCGGGTGTTTTTGGGATTTAAACCCCGAAAACCTATAATCATGAACTGGCCGTTTAGCGGGGTTACTTGCAAAAGGGCAAGAAATATGATTAAGTACTCAGCATTGGAGCATCTGCTAGATGTAACATGGGGCTTCAACAACATGTCTTTGATCTCAGCCTTTGTGGAGAGGTGGCAGCCGGACACCAATTCTTTCCACATGCCTTTTGGAGAGATGACGATCACACTTCATGATGTGTGGCAGATACTGAGGATCCCAATCGTTGGTCATCCGATTCTGGGGAGTCCGACAAACAGTGAGCTTAAGGAGGTGATGGCTAAGTTGTTAGATTTTGAGGAGGGTGTTGACCAGATGATGAAATTCATGTGGCATACTGGTGCTGTTTAGATATGTCCACTTATAGAGTGATGTTCGACCGGCCAGAGGGTACCTATGAAGCAGGCGTGCGGTTGGCTCTACTATGCTCTCGCTACTACCATCTTTGCTAACAAGGGCCATTCACGCATAAGTCCTCTACCGTTCTGGTTAGTTACTCTCATGGGTAAAAATACGAAGCTAAAGAGGTTCGCATGGGGAGCAGGTACTCTTGCGTGGTTGTATTGCCAACTAGGGATAGCATCTCGTGCTGACTGTAATAGCATTGCTGGCTCTTTGACCCTTCTCGAGGTAAGTGTTTTAATGTACAACAATGTGTAATAAATTTTCATGAATTCACATTAATAATTGGCATAATTTCTTTTTAAAATTTATGTAGTGCTGGATATATGCGTACTTCCCCACTCTTAGACCAGCAGTTAGTGCTGACTGGCGTGATGGGGATGATAGACCGTGGGCTATGAGATAGGTCAGATCCACCTCCCAGCAGAAAAATCAAAATTCACTGGAGAACTACCACAAGCATATAAATGCTCTGACAACAAGAAATGTAAGGGGTACAACAATTTCAATTTGTATTATTTACATTATTGTTTATTATTGATGCTTACGTTTCCCTGTGATCCAATGTAGATTGATTGGTTGCCCTACGGTCGCGAGAAGGTGAATGAGAACAGGGGCCGCTCTTGGTACAGGGGTACCTTGCAGTACATGACCGTGAATGAGCCATATATGCCAGAGCGTTGTCTTCGCCAATTTAGGTATGTTCAGTGTATCCCACCTCCCCCTATTAGACCGAACAATAAATCCGAAAAAAGAGGGAGAAAAGGAAAGCCCTATAGATGTGTGTACTCCACCATGTATAGTGTGTGGGACACCACACGTGAGTGTGGACCTACTCCGGGGTTCACTAAGACACGGGCGGCCGTACATGCATGTGACGGAGATTATCTGGATTGGTGCGTCAAACACACCCATCCGAAGATCATGAATCCTGACATATACGAAAACACCTTCGTTCATCGGCCGGATCCCGCCTTAGTAAGTTGATCTCTTCCTTTGTATAATTTCAGTTGATTATAGCATTTTATGAATGGAGGGGTATAGTTTAGGATTTTATGTTTTTGTTGTTTTAAGATACAGTATGAATGTAGTTATTTTCTAGTGGACTTGGTGATTGTTACTGTATTGATGAAATTGCTGGTCATCACCTTCTGGTTCATTTTGTGGAGGTTCTTAGAACCGGGGAAGCGAAGAAAAACAGGGGAGACTATGCCAAATTTTTTCTAGAAATGCACCGTTTCTTTTGCTCTTCATTGCTCCTAAATGTTAATTCTCTGTCCAATGCCTCGCACTTGAAGATACTGTGCTACAGCCACCTATAAAGCATTGACTTCATCTTCATGAGCTTGGAAGTTAGGCTCACCTGATCGTGAACATAAAATATTGAAACAAAGTATGAGAGAAATGTAGATGCATCTAACCCTTTCATATCAACCGTACCAGCAGTCTTCGTAGGTGCCCGACCATAAATTCGAAATCAAGTTAGATACATAATTCAGGAAATAACTACGTCAGAAGTCAAACAACACTTGATTGACTACTGACTAGATTCTTCAAACCTATACAAACACTGTATCGATGAAAACTGATGCAAAAGCTTCATATGGAGACATACAAGTGCATCATAAAGAAACAGATACAATTATTAACCTTACCGGGCTTCAACTTCAAGCAATTCAGACACATCATACTCAGCATGCGCCTGAGTTCAGTCACATGTGAAGGATGAAATATAGGAATCGACAACTCTACTAAGCGGTTAGAACGTAATGTTTAAGTCACAATAACTGAAATATATCAAAATGTAAAAACTCCACGTCCAAACAAAGCTACTGCATTCTAGTATGCCAACCCATAATATTCCTTATAGGACTATACAAGGTCCGAAATGACATTTCAATTTTATGGGGAATACAAGTATGTACCTTCTTACATGGCTATTTAGCTTCAGTACTACATGTAAAGACACAGTCAATATTAGACATGATCACACACAACCACCATGTAAGACTATACAAGGTACAAAATAACATTTCACTTTTATAGGGAATACAAGTATATACCTTCTTACATGGCTATTTAGCTTCAGCATTACATGTAAAGACACAATCAATATTAGACATGAACACACACAACCACCATGTAAGACTATACAAGGTACGAAATGACATTTCACAAAATTTATGGGGAATACATGTAAGGACACACTCACTATTAGCTTCAGCATCAACTTTAAGGACAGAGTCACTATCAGACACAAGCACAATAGTTTAAGCAAAAATCTGGAGCTTGTGCTTTCTCTATAAAAGGAGTAGAGTTGCTACTGATTCTTTACAATTCATATTTCCACACCACCAACTCCTTCAAATTCATAACCCATTCACATTATCATGAGTCACTCATCAGATTCCGAAAACACTTCTAATATCATATGGGAGCATGAATTCCTTTCTGATAGAAGAGAGTGATGTTTCAATGGTGGAGAATGAATCACTCCACAACCAGTCAAATTATGAAAACATTTCTAATATCATATCCCTTTCTGATACAAAAGATAGTGATGTTTCAATGGTGGAGAATGAATCACTCCACAACCAGGAAATCCACAACCAAGAAGAATCTACTGGAAGTAATGACTGGGTGGGGGTATATGATAGTTCAATCTTGTGGGAAGCAGAATCACTCCTAGATTCATATGAAGACAACAATGATTTTTCAATGGAGTCAGTCTCCAATTCATATGAAGGCGAGAGTGATGAGTCAGTTGGTAGTAATGATGATTGATAATATCAATTATGTTGTAACTCGTTGCAACTTAGTTTTTCTGTAACTTTATTGTTGTAACTTGGTTTTTCTTTAACTTTGTTGTTGTAACTTAGTTTTTCTTTAACTTTGTTGTTGTAACTTAGTTTTTCTTTAACCTAGTTGTTGTAACTTTGTTTTTCTTTAACTTAGTTGTTCTAATTTTGTTGTTTTGCTCATTGTGACTGAAATTTGGTCATCCAATTCTCATCTGTTTAAAAAAAAATGTCTCCCCGCAACATTCCAACTTATTCAACTAAGTTTGGTGGAAAAAAAATTGTACTGCAAATAGTAAAGTATTTTGCTATTCGCAGTACAAATTAATTTTAAGTCAAATTAATAATATAAACATGTAAAAATGTAATCCAACACTTTTTTTTACAAAAAAAGGTTCCTGTATTGATTACAACAAAAAAGTAACTAGTAAAATTCGCTACTAGTCAACTACAAACTACTTCGGTAAATTTACTTTTAGATATCATTTTTGGAAAAAAACACAGCGACACATCATTACATGTGTACAACGTCAATATGAATTAAAAAAATTTTGTACTGCGGTGATTAGTAATTTTGTACTGCGAATAGCAACCCCCATTATTTTTACATGTATATGTGATACACTAAAATGATAATATGATTCATTGAAATCGATATTATCATTCATTAACTAATAAGTGGTGAATTAGATTACAAATTTTGGAACCGATAAAAAATCATTATTGTTTTGTAGTGTATAATTATTGTTGTATGGTGTAATTTAAACCTTATATGGTGAATCGTGATTTCATGTATACCAAGAAAATTGTTTTGTACTGTATTATTGTTTATTTTTTTATTTTTATATGTTTATGTTGATACACTAAAATGATAATATGATTCATTAACTTTGATATTATGATTTATTAAAACTGATATTATTATTTGTTAACTAGTAAGTGGTGAATTAGATAACAAACTTTGGAATCGATAAAAAAAATCATTATTATATGTAGTGTATTATTATTGTTGTATGGTGTATTCAAAACCTTCTATAGTGAATCTTGTATTTTTCATACATACCAAATATTGTTTTGTGTTGCATTATTGTTTAATTTTTTATATATATTTTTGCGTTGATACACTAAAATGAATATATGATTCATTAATTTTGATGTTATGATTTATTAAAATTGATATTATGATTCATTAACTAACAAGTGGTGAATTAAATAACAAACTTCGAAACTAATAATGGATTATATGATGTATTTTAAGTCTTATAGATATATACATATAAATAATATAAAATTTTAAAGTTATCAAAACATATACATGACCTTCTTGTTTTGAAAAACTTGAATTTAGGTGAACAGTGTTATAGTTTTTTATTTTGGACTTATATATTAATAGTTACAACCATTTAAAGTTAATATAGTAAAAAAACAACCCAGTCAGCAAAACAGTCCAGTCAGCAGCTGACTGGGATTGCCAAATCAGTGGACCGTACCATGTACAATGCAGGCAGCCCGCGGGTTCTACCTACTGAACTTTTAAATGCAGTTGTCAGATAAAGTAAAGAATAAAATTGGAAGTGACTGAAATTGATGTTAGCTGTCAAAATAGTTTTCAAAAACAACTATTTGAATAAAACAAAGGAGAAATTGTGTAATCGTATAGAAATTGATGATAAAAACTGACAAAATACACAAACGTCCACAAAAACAAACTTCAGTGAACAATGCAAAAGTTGGTGGACAATATACATTGAAAAAACCAGACAAATGTAACAATTAATGATCTTTTTAATAGATTCTCGTTTGCATAATCGCAAATAACCATGAGCAGCGCAACATTGTTATATACAGAGTCGGAGACAGGGACGGGTGGGTGTTTGGCCGCCAAACTCGTCGGGTACATGTTGAAATCAGTTTTTGTTTTTTTGTTATATAGTTTATTTATGTTATTAGATATTTGCTTGCTCCTATACCATTTTGTAAAATATCACTATGATATCACTAAAATTATATTTTTTTATCAATTTGATTTCTATTAATATGTAATATTTGTTCTAGAATTATATTGTTAAAAATCATATTTAGTCTACGGTAAATAAGAAAAGTCTTAATACTTTTATTTTAGCAATATAGTCTAAAGTAAACCTTATTATTATGTCAGTTTTAGTAATCATGTACCCTTACTATCCATAATACAAGTGTTTTTAGTTTTTTACGGGATAAGGTCTTGATTATTGATCCATTTATTTTTTGGGTTAGGTTAGGGTAATAACCTAATTTAGTGGGTTGGGTTAGGGTAGAGATCTAAACCCATGACCTAATCCAAAACCCGTTAATATATTTGCTAATAATAAAAAATAAAAGTAATTTACATATATATCATTTTCAGATCAAACTATACCTTGCCTTAAGGCCAAGTGCAATTGGACTATCAAACCTTTAATAATATCACACAATCTTAAGTAAGCTAACGACCAAACCAGTTGTATATCACACAAAGGGTCCAACCAGACCTTAAAATAATATTGAAAACCCTAATGCTCTCGTCTTGCATACTCACATCCATATTTATTCTCTACGTCGTTGTTCACCTAAGGTTTGTTTTTCTTATCTCACTATCATTACGTTCTTGAGAACATAGGTATGTTTAGATTATCTAGAAGGGTGGTGATATTTTTTTTGTAAGATCTTGATTATAGATCTCTCAGTGAATTCTGAAGTCAGCAATGCGGATAACGTGTTGCATAAAAGTCTCTCAACTGTTAGTTGATTGTGATTGTACTTTTCTCAGGCATGAGCACTCAGTTTAAATGGGTGTAAGTATTTTAAAACTATGACTATTTGAGGCTTTGAGCACTTAGTTTATAAATTATTTCTAACTTTAAAATATTTGTCTTTAGTGTATTTCTCTAATGCATAATGAAGATTTTCCTTTTCGTTCCCTTATTTATTATGGACACTAAGATCATGTGCATGTCTAGATAGGATTTCTCCCCAACAGATGTTAAGCTCTAGGCTCAAATTGATAAATATAAACTCATGGAAAAAAATACGAGTTATTATATTCATGGAAAATTGGTGCAATACTTTAGATTCTTCGCATAACATGGAATTTGTATAAAGTTGAATCGATCAAACAAATATTACATCTTTCCTTTTGTTCCCTTCTAATTAGTGTGCCAACTAGCACTGAATTTTTTTATTAATTTCTACACTTAATCCATCTAAATTATTATATGCTTAAAAAATGGGTTGGGTGGGTTGGGTTAGGGTTGAAAGATTTTAAACGGGTTGGGTTAAGGTCATGATTTTCTGACCCATCCATTTTTGGGTTGGGTTGATGATATTTTAAATGGGTTGGGTTATGTTTGATATCAACCCGACCCATCAACCCAAATTACCAGGTCTAATGTTTAGATATTTTCATTTTATAAAATGTTTGTTTATTATTTTTTTCCCTACAATATCAAATTAACCTTCTGTTCAACTTTTTTTTTAAAAAAAAAAATTGCAACGTAAGATTTTTTTAATTGCAACGTTTAAGATACTAGATCGATCATCTCTCGACCATGAACCCGTGGTCCTCAATTTTGGGGTCTCCCCAGTATAATATTATCAACCCAAGCATGGCCCGAGGGGATTCTAATTTATACCATGTCTGGCACTAACAACATCACATGATCTTTCCTAGCTACCACGCTTGAAGCTTCCAATCTAACTCACGTGATCATTGATGAATTATTTTATCCCTTTAAACGGACGTGTATGTCTGTGTGTGATCTTCTCGATCTCTATTTACGCCGTTCGGGAATTTGATCCTCGATCAAGACTTTCTCAATTTGGTTGCTGTAGTTGTACGTAATTCATCAAATTCCATTAATCATATATGTTCACTGCTGTGCTGTGCCATGACGCGAAAGGTCAAAGTTGAAAACTCAAATGGAAACTAGACTTGTCAGTGAATACGTATATCTTGGTTATAAAGTAAGCTACCATGTTTGTAACATTAAAAAAAGTACGTCGTTTTTGTCAAACATTAAATTGTACAACAAATGACAAGTTACATCATACACATTTGACACTAGTATTCTTTTGTCATTTTAGACCAGTTCTTTTAAAGACGAAAGAGAAGGGGATGGAACTATTTTTATTTTGGCCGTAATAAATAATGTAGAATAGGAGGACCACTAATTATACACCGCAAGAGAACGGGTTCTTATATTCAATACTCCCTCTGTCCTGAATTGACCGTCCTGTTTGCTTTATGACATGTTTTTCCACTTTAATATTAAACATATAAGATAAAATAATTTTATAAAACTAAATTTTGTAACATATAGTTTATCATGTAAGGAATCATATGTAAAACTTAAATTTTCAAAATTAATTTATCTTATATGTTAAAAATTGAAGTCAAACGACATGTCTAAATAGTAAACAGGACGGTCAATTCAGGACGGAGGGAGTATATAATTCGATTCTCACCATACTTCAGGAACTCAGTAACTTGTGACTATCGACAATTCACTTGTAATTCGTTTCTCTGTTTACTGTATGAATCAAATAAATACAAATTTTTAAGAATTACTATTTCTTTATATTAATTTCCCTAGTTCATTTCTTTTTTGCTTCGTAAACCAAACACCCCTTATACTCCTACTATATAGGGTTACAATTAAATGAAGTGCACGCGATCACTGAATTGGTCTGATTGGCAGACAGCGGATGGAATAAAATAGTATATATAATTGGATTGAAACGTGAACATCAGCTTATTCGGCGTGAATATATATATATATATATATATATAACGATTTCCCTCCATTTCTTCCCTCCATTGTTCGATTATATATGCATAAACTAGGTGACAAACAAATAAAAGTAGCGTCTAATTATTGTATGCAATAATAGTCTAGTCGAGTAGAGAATCTTTTCCATTATGTCCGAGGAGCAGGATTGAGGTATAGTGTTGACATAGACTCCTTTAAAGTTTTCATGCACCGTGATTTTAACTGTGGTGATCACCTAACTTATGCAATGAGAAATAATGTGACACTCTACGTAACGTATTGACCTAGCTAGTACGTATACGTACGACGCTGCCCGTGGCAGTTTATAGATAATCGACTAACTTTGACCATAGTTATAAAGAGGATAACAATTTGATTCAACGCATCTTCCCTACTTGCGGGGAAGTTAAGACACGAGAGTGAGGTTTTGTTTGGAATTAACTTCGTGTCTGCTAAGTTAATTGCCACCATTATAGTTATGTTGTTGTTATTTCTGCTGTAATTAATTTTACTATTGTGTTACGTACTAACCGAAAATATACAAAATTACCAAACACACAGGAACTTCATCATGGCTTCAAAATGTATGAAAAATGCAAATTCAACACTAACATTTTAGACACAGATGTATTGTTTTTCTTCATTACGTACGTTTATTATCAAAGATAATTAACAGTAGATTCATACATGGATAAATCATCACCACTCATATAGTATACTATATATAGTAAATAGTTGGTATTCTTTTCTTTTTGAAAGAAAAACAGACACTGGCCAGACTTGATAAGAATGTGTTTTTTAGGTCAAACCAAACCCATCCATTAATAACTAACACAAATCAAACCTAACTAGCTAATAAACAAAATAACAGCCCAAGCCTAAAAGAATAAAAATATAAAGAAACTCTTTCAGTACAATTCATCATGAACTAAAATCGGAACATTAATTATCTTAATCCGGCTACGTAACACTATATTTTCGTATACACCTTTGAGCAGTTCTGCCTTTGAGTTTTATTTTTTCAATTTCTGGACTGTTCGTGTTCGGGTTATATTGTTTCTTCCTCTTTAGTACCAGCACATGCCCTCATGAGAACAAATGAATTCTACCAGCAAAGCGATCTCGTGTACCACAAACATGCATATATTACTATTATATATAGCATCATTGTCTTTCCAAGAAGAAGATCGAGTAGAAGTCAAGAAATATCAAACCCCCCACAGAATCACATGCGGTGAAACGAGACGGACAGAGGGAGCCAAGTGTAGTTGAGTCGATCGGACCAGAAAGAAAGTAGCGTCGAAGAAGGGGACGAACAACTTTCACTGTCACACGTGAAACAATCTTTCCTATATATAACTGGCGTTTTTAAGATATAGATATCTTCCACTTTGCGTGGAGGAGGGTAATAAACTAAAATTATAGTGGTCCTTCCACCCGAAAGAAGTGACAGAGAATTCAAGCTAAAAAGCTACTTAACCTTATGCTTAGATGAGCTGTCTCTTCTCCTCCTTAATTTCTCTCATCTCCCCCACACATTTATGCCGACTTGTTGCAAGTTGTAACGCCAGTGTAGTGTGAGTAATTCATAGGTGGCTACTTCTCACGTGCCCGTGGATCTTATGGAGATGAGTTAAAATTTAGGTAATTTTTTTCTACATCATTAATATATATTGTTAGTATAAAAACTGTACAAAAATATACATTAAATTCTAATATTAATGACATTCTCCTAAATGTACATACTTATTTAAATCTTATAAAATTTGTTATTTTATTATATAACAGCTGTACTATTACAAATCTTAACATAACACACGATGGATTTAAAAGTAGACACTACTCCAAACAGTCAAGTCATATGGCCCTCACTGAACTGAATGGAGGTTCTTATCCTGCTATAACTCCTTTTCCAACCCTGTCATATTCAGCCCATTAGGGACATATACTGGGCCAAATGGCTCAATAAATACAGTTGGGCTTATGACAGGATTATTTTGGTCCCAGTCATCAAACACTAAATAGAGCCCGCGGGGCGGGGCCCATCATAATCCTAGTTCGCTTGTTTTTCTCCAAGCATTTTATCCTCCTCTTATCCTTTGGCGGGAGAAAGTAGCAGCAGCCAGCAGAGAAAAAGAACAGCAGCAACAATGCAGCATAGCTAAATAACAAAAGACGAAAGAGAAAAGATGCAGGCTCAGATTTTTACCCCTGCTCGCTATTCCCCTGTATACTCTCGGCAGCCATCCTCTTGCAAAGGTTACACCCCTCCCTCTCTCCCACCTTTCTGTACTCATCTTCCCAGCATTATATACCTTTAATTTGCGATCTTCTCTCTCTAAAAAATAACAATCGGGGACAGAACATATTGCTAACCGACGCTGAAAATCTGCCAGATAGAAATTCTCATTGCACATTCACAACTGGGGATTCGAGAAGAAGGAGAAAGAGAACAAACATCGCCGTTGTGGCAATGGCCATCGCCGCCGATCGTGGTACAAATAAGAATGGTAAGCTCTACCTCGGTATGGATTTTGGTACATCGGGGGCGAGGTTTGCTCTCATTGACGAATCGGGAGGAATCGTGTCGGAGGGGAAAAGAGACTATCCAGCTTATTATGTGGTACGATTTGAATTTCATATTTAAATATTCGTGATTTTACCGTGCGACGTTCCCGTTTAGACCTGATAGTCTTCATTTTTACCTGTTTTGTTTCCTTTCCCGTTACTAAGTCAGTAAGGCAATTTGCTTTGCTATTCGGGGAAAGAACTTACGTAATTACCACGAACCAATTCCAAAGCAGATATACTTAAACTCTGTAAGACAGAATTAGTTGCACTCTTGAAGGCTAGGTGTATAGATATTTGTTCGAAGCGGATTTTTTTTAGCACTGTGTATGCTAAATAATTTCTTTCGCTCACAATCTTTTTTAAGCTGTAATTGAAGCGCGAGTTGATATCGTCAATGTAAAACTGTTGTTATCACTGTCTTAGAAAGAACGGAGAATCAATGGATTGGGCTATGTCATGGAGAGAGGCACTGTTCTCACTGCTCGAAGACATTCCACTTAATCTTCGCCCTAACGTCGCTTCAGTTTCATTAGATGGGACGTCAGCGACTACTATCATTGCAGATAGGTTGGCGGAGCAACACATTGATACTTCTTCTCTTCCTTTTCTCTATTCAAAATATACTTTTCTCTATTTCTTTCTTGGAAGTCATAATCCATTATTTTGATGCATCCCTTCTTAGCTCAACCGGAGAGCCACTCTGTCGTCCGCTTTTATACAATGAGAGTTGTCCTGACGCCCTTCCATTGGTTAAATCAATTGCTCCTTCCAATCACACAGTCTGCAGTGGCTCTTCCACCCTCTGCAAGCTGGTGTCTTGGTGGCAATCTGATAAGTCAAGGCAAAACGCTGCTGTATTGCTTCACCAAGCAGATTGGCTTCTTTGGCACCTCCATGGGAAGATGGGAGTATCTGATTACAACAATGCTTTGAAGGTATGATTATCGACAAGGTAATCTAGCTAGTCATATGTTGGGTAATATTTTGTTTGTGTGGCAATAAGTGCATAATGCATGAACATGCCGGTGATTTCCTCTTATAATGAATATACAGGTTGGTTATGATCCTGAGGTGGATTCTTACCCTCCTTGGCTGCTCTCCCAACCTTATGCACACGTTTTGCCTTCTGTTATGGCTCCTGGATCTCAGATCGGAGCTATGAAAGAAGATGTCGTCAATAAATTCGGTAAATCAAACACTTATACTTCTAGGAATTGAAGTTTTAAACTAAATAACGGAACATATATACTGTATAGTGGTATGTTAGTTACTTTTATGAAATTATATTAACCAGGCTTCTCGAAGGAATGCATCATCTGTACTGGAACTACTGATAGCATAGCTGCCTTTCTCGCTGCTCGTGCAACACAACCTGGGAAAGCAGTGAGACTCCATCATGTTCCTTTCCATTTTCTAGTGATTAATGGTTTTTGATATAAGGCTCTGGATATGGTGACTCACTACACTAGCTACATGCATTTATTTTTGCTCTAAGCCCAGTATTCTCATTAGATATGGAAGTTTTGTTGATTCTGAGTTAGCAGAGTTGTCGACTGCAGGTGACATCTTTAGGTTCAACAATGGCAATCAAACTGCTTAGTACAAGCAGAGTTGAGGATGCAAGGTATGGAGTGTATAGCCACCGGCTTGATGATATGTGGCTGGTTGGAGGTGCATCAAATACAGGGGGGGCTGTGCTGAGACATCTTTTTACTGATGAAGAGTTGGTAAAGTTGAGTGAGCAGATTGATCCCATGGTGCCATCTCAACTAGATTACTATCCTTTGCTATCAACTGGTGAGAGATTCCCATTGGCAGATGCCAACATGAAGCCTAGGTGACTTAAATTTTTCTCTGTTTATATATCCTCGATATTGCAGTCGCCAAGGTGCGCTAAAGGGCATCTTATTTTATTTCATTGTAATGTTTGCTGGATAGGTTACAGCCAAGACCTGATAGCGATGTCGAGTACTTGCATGGCATTTTAGAATCCATTGCGTGCATAGAGGTTAAATTACCATCTCTTTCTTGATTTTGTTGAAACCGGCCGGGAAAATACAGCTTTTGCTAACTGTATTTGTTATCTTACTATCTTGCAACCATAATTGCTTCTGGTACTTTCAGGCAAAGGGATACAGCTTGTTGAAGGAGTTGGGTGCTACACCAGTGGAGGAAGTGTTCACCGCTGGCGGTGGGGCCAAGAATAACACATGGACTCGAATACGGGAAAGAGTGCTTGGTCTGCCCGTGAACCGAGCTTCTCAGACAGAAGCTGCTTATGGAGCCGCTTTGTTAGCTCTAAAGGGCGTTGGGAAATGTATATAAATGAAGTATTCTGCTGTATATCCTTCCGGATAGGGACTGCTTCTGGACCTATATAAATGAAGTATTCTGCTTTGTTAGCCCGGATTGGAGAGATACTTTTGAACTAAAAGTTCTAGGTTGAAATTAACCCACTGCTGTCATCAATAAAAAAAAAACCTATAGGGATTTGATTGTAAATGCCTTTAAAATCTACTGGCTAATGGGACATTATTTGATCTTATCTGAGGTCAAACCAGTATTGTTTTATTACATTTTCTCACAATCGCTCTCTTAATTATCTAGGTTTTGTAAAAAGAGAGTTTCTTGGTTAAGAACCTCCCTCACATCCTCTTCATCATATTCTTTGTTCTTTTATACCATTATGGTTGGAATCCACACTGTTGGTACGGTGTAATTGAACTCATCTTAACCATAACGTCAATAGAACAAATAATACTTTTATACTTCAATGTATATTTCTCACGCATACATTAATATTTCCTTCTTACTTGTATTCTCTCAATCATACAAAGAACCTTTGTCAATCCTCTTAGATTAGATAATTCAAGATCGAACAACATAAATCCTTGTGTCTCGTTGTTTGTTTATAATTTCACCTCATAATCACAATTCAATACACAAAAAAGATCATATAAACCTAAAACACAAATTATACTCTAACACACATCATTTTGGATGCCATTACCAGCCGTCAAAAGCTGGTTTCTTGATTTTTTAAGCAAAGTAGATGATTTTTCTAAAGAAATTACATTCATTAATTTTATAAAATTAAGATTTCTAAGGGCATCCACAACAATGGTTATTGACACGGTTACATAGGTAAAGTCTAAAATAGAAAAAGAGTAATTGGGATGTGGAAGAAGAAAGTAAGAGAGAATTGCTTAGTTAAGAAACTTGGGGAGTGAAGGTTCTTACTGCCACATAGAGAGAGTGTAAGATAAAGCATTATAACAATATTTTTAGTGGAAGGAATCCACTTTCCTTAGTATGGATACCCTAAGTACATAACCTAGCTGCTAGATATTCTGAGATATACTGCATCATGTGATGATTAGGGAAGCAAGGTGAAATTTCTAGCCCACCTGCACAGCAAGACATGGCTCATAGCGTTGGGTGGCAGAAGGATAAGCACTCAATAATCAAATAAGACAATGCAAGAATAAAAGGGGAGTAAACAAATCCATGTCTAAGCAATCAGGGTGTACAAAAAGAGGAGTAAACACTTTACGAGCACAGAAAGAAGGAGCCCCAAAAGATGGGCGAGCTATACAAAAATGGGAGCTAGAAGTACTGTGCATAAAAAAGAGGTCGGAAATCGACCCATCACCAAGATATGCAGGGGGGCAAAGGCTCCAATAAAAACTTGACTAACTGAGGATGGTTTCGAGCCAACTTCAATTGAGGGAAGCCGTCCTAAGTTTCTTTAATTTGATGGTTTTGATGATAAACTTGATGAGATTTATCACTATAGTTCAAAGACGATAGGGAAAATCTGTTAAAATAGTTCAAATCGATAATGCAAAGGAACTGGGTAGTAGTTCAGAGGGGATTTCTTATTTCAAGCAGCTTGATATTGAACACAAAAAATCCTGCCCAAATACACCCACCAAACGGGTTATGAAACAAAAACACCGATATCTAGTCGAAATGGGCATACATCTGTTGTTTCAGCTAGGCCTTGATAAAAAAAATTTGAAGACAATGTATAATCCTGTTTGCTAGATAAAATTGAGCTACAGCCTAAATGATAGTAGGCCTACCCCGGTGCAAGATAATTCGCTAGATAAAATTGAGTTACATGTTGAGCTCTCTTCAAAATTACTGCTCCTAAAAAATGAGCTCAACAACACCTCTGAAGCAGAAAATCCAAGCAACCAAGATGTAGACTATCAGCGCAAGCAAGGAAGTGCTTTAAATACGGACAACATCTTCGTATAAACTATTCGTACCTAAGTAAGTTCATGGCGAACATTGATCACAATCTAAGAAGGGGTGTTGGTAAACAAACTCGTAAGAGATGAGCTCATGAAAGATCTATTGCAACATTCGAGGCACCTGAAAGCAAGACTCATAGGAAGATGGCTAGTGGGTTGCGATAATTCTTACGATCAGAAACAACTTGAGTGGTTTGTCCTGGTTTATAATGGCTCGCAAGGTGCAAAAGGAATACTAGACTACAAGGTTTTAAGACTACAATTAATTTCAAGCTCGATGGGATGGTAGGTAAGTTAAGATAGAGTTACGCTACGACGTGATTCTTTTCTTTATGCCTTGGCGGGATGATAACCTTAGCTGATAAAATCAAGTAATGGTTACATAGCTACTCATGTAGCCCCTTGATCAAAAAAAAAAAATTAGTCGAAGGTTCTTTACTATTCCCTGCATGAAAAGATACAGAAAAAATAAGATTGCTACTAGACTCCAGACATTTGAGGGAATGAGAACATACATCTACTAACCGACTAATTAGCGTATATAATATAATTTGCAAGCAAGAAGACGTTTATCTTTTAACAATTTTAGGAATCTTAATAGGGAAGGCCCGGAACCCACTACACTACAAAATGACCGATTTTCATGTAGGCTTGCTACGAGAAGTGTTAAAATCTAAAGGTGGCCAGTGACCGAATAGAACCGGAACCGGTGGAAACAAACGAAACTAGAACTAGTTGGAATTGGTCCAGAACTGGTTCAAAACCGAAACCGTATGCAAGCGAAGGGAATGAATACACCTTTAAAGATTTGGGACCGATTCGGAACCGGGACCGATACATTTGGTTAAGGATGAATATGAAGGATTGGAACCAGAACCGAAACCGGTGGAATCGTCCTGGAATCGGTCAAACACCGTTAATTCCCGCCTGCCCCTATGATTTTTTAAAAAAAAAAAAGTCAAAAAGTTTTGAAAAAATTCAAAAAATTAATTTAGAACCGAATCTGGAACCAGTAACAAACCGGCCGAAACTGTTTTTTTTTTTTTTAGCGAATACAACCTTCGGAACCAGAAATGCCCCAGAATCGCCACTGTCCGGTTTCCGCCTCCAAATACACATGTTCTAGAGCTGGGTGGAATCGGAACTGTGGCCAGCTTTATTAAATCCACACCGATGAAAACCAAAATACCAAAAAAGAATGGTCTCCACCAATACCCATTAGATTAGGGAATCTCATATCTACTATAATCTAATGAATTTCGATTGATTGATTATCTATTGTCTAGGGGTGATAATTTTCACCCAACCCAAAATCCGACTCAAACCTAACCCATAAATAACCGGTATGAGTTAAGATTATTGACCCATTTAATTTTGGTCGGGTATGGGTTACCTATTAAATATATGGGTTGGATATGAGCTAAAAGTCATAACCCGAATTCAACCCGTCCCGTTTACTTAATTTAATTAAAAATAAATAAATTGATAATATGTAAATATGGGGCTGGATATGTATTAATTCTATAAGTATTAGTATATTAGTAAACAAAATTACTATCACTTCTTTAGGCCCACACGATTTTTTTTTTAAAATCCACATACATTTTTTAGATCATTTATATCCACCATTCACTCTTTGTTTGAAAACCTAACTAATATGTCTTTCATTCTTAAAGCCAGACAAACTCCACTATTCACACAATTTCATCCGCACAATAACAATGAAACACCCCTAAATATTAAACGTATTAAATCATAACACGTTTTATAATACGACATAAAATAACGTACGAATAATTAAATCTAGTATATGTATATACATGTGTATGTACAAATACGAAAACTATAAATATGTCACGTTACGATATCGTAACGTTGTAATAAAATGATAACGTCGCATAACCTTGTAACAATAAGCAAATAAATATAAAACGATATAGTATATAGTCTTACATTATATAAATAAGTATGTATATAGTTACAAAAACAAACAGAAAAAGGGGCAAGGACGCTCCCGTCTTTAGGCCCACACACGATTTTTTTTTTTAAAATCCACATACATTTTTTAGATCATTTATATCCACCATTCACTCTTTGTTTGAAAACCTAACTAATATGTCTTTCATTCTTAAAGCCAGACAAACTCCACTATTCACACAATTTCATCCGCACAAATAACAATGAAACACCCCTAAATATTAAACGTATTAAATCATAACACGTTTTATAATACGGACATAAATAACGTACGAATAATTAAATCTAGTATATGTATATACATGTGTATATACAAATACGAAAACTATAAATATGTAACGTTACGATATCGTAACGTTGTAATAAAATGATAACGTCGCATAACCTTGTAACAATAAGCAAATAATATAAAACGATATAGTATATAGTCTTACATATATATAAATAAGTATGTATATAGTTACAAAAACAAAC
This sequence comes from Limonium bicolor, assembly GCA_023374045.1. Lineage (NCBI taxonomy): Eukaryota > Viridiplantae > Streptophyta > Magnoliopsida > Caryophyllales > Plumbaginaceae > Limonium > Limonium bicolor. Next base: position 102,354,971 of record CM041778.1, read on the forward strand.
AGAAAAGGGGCAAGGACGCTCCCGCTGAGGTTCAAACCCGAGACCTCCCGTACCTTTCCCGAGTGCCTTAACCAGTTGAGCTATACTCGAATTCGGTAATGATACTCACGAATTTAAACTTGTAACACACTCACTAAGTAACTACAGATAACAGAAAAACAAATCTGCCCCTGTAATACCGCATCCCTTCTCCTCCCATTCTACCTACCGATTGCTTTTCCCCAGTCATCTATCGACAATCTGGTGCTTGGTGATTCTCGTCTTGTTCCCTTCTGCACACCCACCTCTGCTCACGTCTGTATAAACATGGACAAGTTAGTTCCACTCCCCTTTGTTCCAAGAAGTGCGTGCAGGTCTGATCAACTGGAGCAAAAAAAAAGAGATAAACGACAGGATTCAGTCACCAAGGCAAGTCAATCAAGGCCATACCTTAAGAATTCCCTATCAACCGAGAAGACATCCCCTTGGAACCCCAGCCTTGATAAATAAATCTTTCATGCCATACTCACTTGTAACTTGAGGTCCCAGGCAGAACTTATTTCCCTCTTGGTTTCAGTGACAACCGGTAAAAATATACCAGGCACTGTCTTCTATTCCAAGCCCCCACGCCATGGAAGTCAGTAGTAGCCAACAGTGGTTAAATAATCCACGCCTCCTAAATCCCTCCTTGTCTTTAGACCCTGGTTCAAGCTCTTCTGAAACCCAGAACAGTGAAACAGCAAGCTGAGTGTAGCGAGACCCAGCAGTGGCCCAAGTGGAGAACCCTCCCAAAAGACCGGTCCAATAGGAAGGAGAGCCACTAGCGCTTAAGAACCACTACCAAGCCCCCCCACTCCCAATGTGGGAGTGTTACATTGCCTTCCCCTTTGAGTCCCAACGCCCTCGTTGGCCCACTCTGGCTGCCCACTCTCAGCGGCTTTCACTCTAGGCGGCTTCACTCTGCTTCTCAGGTAGCCCTTTCCTAGGTAGCCCTTTCCCAGGTCGCTCCTTTCCAGGTCGCCCCTTCCGGCGAGCGTTGGTACTCTCAATGAAAGCACCAATGTAGCGAGACCTAGCAGTGGCCCAAGTGGAGAACCCTCCCAAAAGACCGGTCCAATAGGAAGGAGAGCCACTAGCGCTTAAGAACCACTACCAAGCCCCACCCACTCCCAATGTGGGAGTGTTACACGGAGGGAGGCAAATCTTGTGTAAGCTGTGCTGGGACATTGCTAAGGAAAAACCCCACAACAGCCTGAAGGAAAAAGGTTCATTCACGGTGAGAATATGGGCCAATCTCCTTATGCTCTTTCCCTCTGGTTTCTGTTTCGTTTCCTGCCTTTCTGTTCTTCTGTTTTCTTTCTTTCGTGACTTCTTCTCTTCTCGAGCTAATGCTCTACCTTGCCAGCGCAACGAGCCTCCTTCCTAGTTACTACATTTCCATCCCAACAGCAAGCCTGATACAGAACCCACGCTCTGAGTGACAAGTTTCAGGTAAATCCAGAACAAAAACCCAACTTCAACTCGCCATGCCTTCTTTCTGTTTTGTCTAAGAGTAATGCATGGATAATCTTCTCAGTGAGGTCGAGAGTGCAAGGGCCAGGGAGCTCACACTGTGCCAAGGAACTGCAAGGAGAAACAACTAAACTAAGGAGGTGAGCCATTCAGTAACAACTCCTATAACCCGTAACAAAACATGCAAATATATATAACTGTTTTGCTTCTGTACAATAAGTTCCCGAGGCTGAGTTATTGGTTTTGAGTGGGTTAGGGTTCCAGCTTTGGTTGGGAATATTTAAACACATAGATAGGACACCTAAAGGAGACTATAAACCAGGCTAGAGAACTTGGAAAGAAGGAAGAAGAGAAAGAAGGTTAAGTAACTGGAAATCAAAGCGGTCAAGTGTAATATGATAACCCATTTCAGTTCTGAGATTGTGTTCCTGCATATCAGCTTTTCCAGGGTAGTAAGAGTGTGGTAAGAATTTAAAAATGAACCCAAACACTGCCCAAAAGGATGAACTAAGTTGATATATATGTTTAGGAGCTCGAAGTCAGTTAAGCTAAGAGAAGGAAAGAAACTTAAGGAAAGTATGTTCAGATCTGGTGTAAAGAAATCTTAGAGGGGAACTAATAGACTGATTAAGGAACTAAAAGAAAGATATAGATAGAGATACAGAGACTTATGATTCAGTTTTACAATCTTCAGTTCTGTTCCCGAAACGTTGCAGTTTTATTAAAACGAAACTTCAGTAGCTTCAGCCATGCTATGGTGGATCTGTCCTGAACTTAAAAATTTCATTAAAAAGATAACTAGGTAGTTAGATAACATGAGAGTGTGTTTTAAAAGAAAAGCAAAACTAACCTGATGCATCAGCAGAAAGGAAAGAACAGAAGAGAATCATAGCAGGAACCTTCACATCGGTGCAGTTCAGTTTTTTTTTTCATTTTCTCTCAGTTCAGTATATGGGATGCATCAGTAGGGGTAACAGGGCTGCTTAGGTTGTCTTTTGGTTTTAAAACATAGATACCACACTTAATTAAGTAGGCAGTACTTGGGGGGGGGGATTGAAAAACAGACTCACGAACAAACAGAAGACAAAATACACCAACTGGGTAATTTCTGTTTCAGCTTTTAGTTTCTGAAAATTGTGTTCCAGTAAAGAGAGGGATTTAACAGCAGTAAAACTGATGTGTTGGAGTGTTTTGAATTTTGAAAACTATGTTAAGACTCTTAATGAAGGAGCTAAACAAGTCAAGGAAAATGAACACCTGGTCAATAAACAAAAAAAGAAAAAGAGAAAAAAAAAAACAAGACAAGAGTATATCAGCTTCAGATTTTAATGCTTGCAGTTTTGTTTTGGTTTCTGTTAAATAACTCCAGTGGTAATATAGAAATCGTATTGGCTGATAACTACACCTAAGGCCTTGTTAACACGTTAGGCTAGTTGTACATGAGTGGGGAAAACAGAAAACAGGGTTGGAGCAGAAAGAAAACACTAACAGAGAATGTGCATCAGTTCAGATTTTGGTTCTACAGTTTTATTTTAAGTTTCTGTATAGGAGAATTCTATGGGAGTTAATAGGGTTCCTTGGGTCTGTGTAAGGGGTTAAAATTGTATTGAGATAACTAACTGAGTAGTGATACAATCTAGAGGAGACTGAAGTTAGATTAACAAAACGAAAGGAGTAATGCAGAAGAAACATACAGTTGCTGTTTTCAGATTTGTGATAGTTCTGGTTTTGCTTTCAAAAAGAGAATTGTTCCTATATAACTCTGTTACAGGGGGTTGTAGTGTTTTGCTCGAGGGTTTAAGACTGCATTAAACACATAAAGAGTCACTGAACAAGTTGAGAAGAAAAGAGATAGATTGGATAACAGAAGCAAAAACAACTAAAAGAAACATACCAGTTTTTCAGTTTCTGTCCTCTTTTTTGTTGTGTAACAGGTTTACCGAAAGAGTAAACCCTTGTTGTCTTGGATGTGTTTGGGTCAAAGTCTGGATAGACCACCTAATTAAATGAGTGAACAGATTGAGAGAGTTGAAATTTGAGTAAAGAACAGAAAGAATTCTAAGCGAGTGGGTGCATCAGATTATCCACTTTCAGAATTGTGAGAAGTTTCTGTTTTGTAACACCCCAACTGCTAATCTCATCATTAACTCTTAGACTGTTACAATTTACCATTAAGCTCGCAGCGGAATTCAAATACAACAGAGGGTGATACAACGCCGTTAGCCACCCTCGTGGCTAACCAGGCCTGACTCACAAACAGTAACGGTCTGATGGACTGGAACAACCGAGTACTTCATTCAAACACCATAATCATTTCACTTCTTTACTAAACCGAGTCTACAATATACGGTTGCCGATAACATACTCGGACTTACACCTCATTCAAATGCATAAGTAACTACAATCTAACTACCCATGCTCACAGCAGTCCCCGTCCTACTCTCTCTCGAACGGTGGCCAGCTTCAAGTACCTGCACACTAAAAACGTTCCCCCTAGGGGGTCAGCTTTCGCTGCGCATGAAATTCGCATATACCGCGTGCTAACCGCGGTACGCCGACTACTTTGGGTCGGATATACATGGAGTTCATTTTAATCAAACAACATGCATCATGGCAATACAATATATGTATATCACACAAGGAATCTACATCCAATCACGGAACACGATTCCTAACTAACATAACAATGTTGTTAGTGGTAACTGGTTACTCTTAGGCATTGAGAGTTGTTCCTCACTATGCCTTGTTTACTTATTCGATGCCTCACCCGCTCTCTCGGGTTACTTATTTGTATACACACCCATTCTCTTGGGCTACTCATTCTTACACTTACCCATTCTCTCGGGTTACACATTCATATACTCACCCCTTTCTCTCGGGTTATTTATACTCATTATCTCCCCGCACTCTTGGGTTATTCATACACAAGCTCTTGTAGATTCTCGAGACACTACAGGTCTCCTACATCACGCTTGTTACTCTCTTTACATACTTAAGCCAAAACTCATGGCTCTCTAGCATAGTCTTACTTCCCCGGTTTCGACCCTACTCTGGGTCTAGCATGGTGGGAAGGTTCAACTAGCTCACGGAACTCTCTCTTAGTTCCTATCTCTTTTACTTAGGTCCGACTACTCTCGGTCTACTCACATTCCCATATACTCCTCTCTCGGAGTTAGAATTATATCATGTATATTAGTCTAGAAGCATCATTCTCGATGTTTCTAATGACTTAGGGAACATTACTCAAGTTTGGTTAATCTTAGGTTTTAAGAGTTACCTTTACAATACATATACGCATACTTTCGGTTATATTCTTATACCGGGTAAACCCTCTTATAGGAGGTCGACCGTATCTCAAGGGAGTCACATAGTCCCTTAGGTCTCTTTTACCTTTCTTATATGTTTACATTGTTGGACTAACTTCAATCCTCTCGATGGAGGTCATTTATCTCTCCACTCATATTTATTTCGTGGATTGTTTCATTAAGGTTCTCTAACCGTTATCGGGTATATACTCAACCCGTACATCTCCTCGCATTTTAGGGAGTTCATATGTTTGCGTTATCGTTATACTTTAATCGATAGCTTGTGTGTGTTTGCATATTTTCGTTATCATACGCCTCGTTCCGTTCTACGGATCTCTAGCCGATCGTTACTCACTATGAGTCGGTCTTTACACTATGTTAGACCACACCGGCATACAAGTATGTTAGTTCATTCAACATACAACAAGACATTCATAATCAAACAAGGGATTATTTTCATGCTTTAGTCGTGATTAAGCCGGCACACAAACACACAAATCAGAGTAACTCGGTTAGCATACGGGGCATGAGAAAATCATACCTTTCACCGAAGATGCTCTCTAATGTGCCATCACATGTTCCTTGAAAATCTTTGTACAACTGGTAACATTATAACTATCTTTATTAATATCGGGGTAACATAATTATTTAACGACTAATGCGCCCATGATTAACCCCGTTCGATAGTTTTATAACTTACATTTGTATTACAACTTCTACCACTCAATCACCATGCTACTTACTTAATTTATCCTTAACAACCTTATAATCTTAACTTTAAGCATTAAGGTTTATACTTAATCTTAACTTAATTGCTTAAGTTCTTAGGGTCCCAATCATCACTACCCTATTAATGGCACACCTTAATACCAATTAACATTCTTAGAAATTAAAATTTCTTTTTTTTTTTTGTTAAGGGTCGACCGACCCACCGACCGACCCAACCCTGGGTCGGTCCGTCCCAGTAACTTTCTGGTTCAGAAAAAACCTTAGACCGACCACGACCGAACCCATCTTATGGGTCGGTCCATTGCCGAAACTTTTTCCTTCGTTAAATTTTCACGACCGACCCAAAGCTAAGCCGACAGACCCAAAACTCTCTGGGCGGTCCATTGCCGAAGCTTTCTGGCTGGTTAACGTGGTCCGACCGACCCAGAACTGGGTCGGACCCTGGGTCGTCCACTAACAGATTTTCTCTTAATTTGTTCTTTCAACTCCAACCTTTCCTCATATATCCTAATAGTTCTAACCTCATTTGGGCACTTCAAACACATCTTGATGACATCCAAAAACTCCTCAATTTGACCAACCCAAACTTCCAAGACTCACTCTTAAAACCTAAATCTTCTCTGTTTTCTAAAAAACTCCTAAGGCACTCACACCACCTCTTTTGCTACAGATTTTTGCACATCTACCACAATCATCTCTCATATACTTGGGTGATCTTTACCCAATTCAAACTCCAACAACACCTAGCTAACCCTAGGTTATTCCCCCACAAAAACATCACTTAAACCACTTAGGTTTCTACACAAATTTTGCCATAACTTGGCTATTTTTTCTAACATTTCCCAAAGTTCATATCATCTCATTATTCAACCTAAAACTAACCAACACCATCAGGGTTCTACCAGCACATAAAGTTCACCAATACTCATCAATTCTCCAAATACAATACAATGCATAATTTATGAAATGCATAACACTTAATCAAACACCTAAATTCACAATGTTTTCTCACTTGCATTATTTTGTACAAGCACATTGTACCCTCAACTCGAGTGGGGTTCTTTATTCATAACCCTCCAAACTCTAATACTGTAGAGTATACTAAGGGTTGGTTTCTTACCTTGGATTCTCTCAAGTTTCCTTTTAAATACTCTTCTCTTCTCTCCTCTTTTCTTCACCCAAAATCGGTCAAGGCAAATCACTAGCCCAATTCTCTAGACCCAATATATCAATGGATATAAGGAGTACTCATTAGTTCTCCTAACTATGAAAATAACTCATGAATTCAAGAGGAGGGCTCAAGGCATTAAATTTGAACTTTACCTTTGGAAAACCCTAGAATTGATTTGCCAAGAATCAAAGGAGGAGCTCCAACCCACCATTGGAGACTTGGAGAGTAGCTCAAAACAAAGAGAAGCAAGGCATTAACACATGCCAAAATCGGCCACATATGTAACAGATTTTTTTGAGGCATTAGGAGTGTGGGGGTGTCTTAGGTATGAACTAGAAACATCATTACAGAGGTAAATGAAGTTGGAAGTCATGTCTAAGTAGAAAGAAAATAACAGAAAAGAGACATGCATCAGTTCTGAAGTTTATCAATTGCTCAGTGTATAAGTTTCCTTATTTTGCAGTTTTCCGGTTGTCTAGCTTCTGCATGATGATAATTCAGCAACATTGACAGGGTTGTCTAGGATTGTTTTCGGGTTTAAAATGTTGCTTGAACACTTAACTAAATGAGTAAGTGTTGGGAGAGGTTAGAAGACAAATTAATAATCAACAGAAGGTATAAGAAGACTTACCAGTTTCAGTTCTTTCCTCTTAGTTCTGTGTAACAGTTTCTCCAGAAATGTAGCCTTATAGCCTTGGTTCTGTCTAGGAATCTAAAGCCACACCTAAACACCTAAGTAAAGGGCTAAATAAACTGAGGGTAAAGAAACCAAGATAGGGAATTAAACAGAAAGACAGAACAGATCCGAATCAAATCCCAGTTTCATCAGCTTTGAATCTACCTCAGGGTTCAGTTTTCATATTTCTGGGTCAGGAAACCCCAGAGGCTTTTATTTGGATATCTTGAACTGGCTTAAGATTGGAGACTGGCCTAGTAAATCTAACTATCTGGTAAGGAAGTAGGGGAAAACATTGGGAACTTGATTGCGATTAAACAGAAAGGAATCAAGGAGGAGGTTTCTGGTTTCATGGTTTTTCAGTTTCGGTTTCTGATTTTGCCTTCTTGTATCTGTTCTGGATAATCAACTACAGAGGCTGTGTGGATGTTTCATGAGTCTAGTCTTGAGTATAAACCAAGGTTAACACCCATGATTGGTTGTGTAAGCACTGCAAGAAAGAATTAAACATAAACTAAACTAACTAACAAGAAAAAAATGGGCAGTTTGTGTTCAGTTTCAGTGAGGTTATAGTTTCTGTATAACCAGATTATAAGGGTCTTATAAGAGGGGTTTCAGTTTAATAAGGAACACAAATAATAGCTAATCAATATAAGTAAGTTAGTGAAACATGTGGAGAAGGTTGTACATCAATTACTACATTTAAAATGAAGTTAGTTAAGGCATTACAAAGGACTTGCGTTTCAGATTTTGAAACCCTTGGGTTTCTGTATAAATAGGTTTAGGAATATTCTATGACCCATATTATCATTATACAAGGGTTAAAGTATTACTCACCTATTTATCTAAGGAGGGAATACACATTAGACATGTTATATACATGTTATATAAACTTGTTACATAACTAGCGCTTAAAACACTTTTAAATATTACCTAAGGAACAAAAGACTTAGTTAACATATAAAACAAGTTGTGAGTGTCCTAGGGGTAAGATAAGCCTAGGACGAACGCATGTGAAGTTCTAGGACACAATATAAACTAAGCATGTAACAACATGCCTAAGGAGTAACATACGATATAAAGTGTCGTCACATAAAATAACGAACTGACGCATTGTTTTAATTAACTCTAGGACCGTAGCGTGCTCCGACCGGGACTCCGAGTGTGAGACGACCCGTACTAGCGAAAAAGGTATGGACATGAGTGGTTCGTATGTTGCCGTGTTACACGGCTTGTGTGCTGTGTGCTCTGTGTGAAAGACTTTAAGATCAAAGTATGAAATTGGATTGCTTGTTTATCATGTTGTGTGATTCCTATATCATTTTGTATATCATTGCGCGCACACAGTAGTTTAGTCCCTTCGCGTTTATGGAATTTGAGATGAAACACAACGAATTACGTAAACAAACAAGGAACTATATGTAAGGAACACTCCTCTTAAATTATAGAGGACTCCTAACGACACCCACTATGGTGTCGAACTTATAACGATAATGAATAGTAAAATACCAGTTGAAGGAGCCCATATTAGGGTATTGAAGTGACCCCGCGTTCTCGACGCATGACGCCGGAAATGGAGGACTGGCTAAGGAGAAGACGCTCTTCAATACATGGTGATAAGAGAATTCGCAAATGAACCTTAACGAATCAAGGGAAGATTGGCACCTACATGATATGGTCACGGGACCTAACTATATCCCTGGACCTGGTGCAAGAGGAGAGGAAGAGAATACACTTTATGGAAACAAGAGTAAAAGGAATGAAATCACACAACGCTTGAATGATTCCATAGCGAGGATCGTTGGTATAATATACCTATGCACACGTTTGATTGGTTACATGATTGTTGTTGCTATACTAGCAACTTGTTATGCTTGTTTGCTTGTTTCTAACGCTTTGCTACCTTAAAGTGTGTTTGATAGTATGATGTGTTGTGGTGTGCTTTACTGCTTTATTATAGCATGTAATTTGACTTAATCATATTCGACCAAGTAGTCGTGTAGCCCGGTAACATGCGGGCTTCACACGTTCATACTCGGCATAGTTTTGCTGAGTCCTTTATTTTTACAGGTATGAATCAAGAGGCAGACGGAGAGTAGGCACGGGTGACTACCATAGGGGTAGTCCGTACGGGCAAGACCTTTTAGTAGTATGTTGTTAATGTATGGGTTATGACCTTGAATTACTAAACTCTAGTGGTACTTTCGGATTATGTTGTTGAACTAAGAACTTATGTTGTAGATTCTCGGTACTTGGTCTGTAATTTCTGTTGTACTTGGATTTGATTGTGGTTTAATTCCAGTCATTCGGACCGCAGCTTGGTATTGATGTAGTTGTTGTGTCAACCACGTGGGTGGTTGGCGTCTGTGATACCCGAGTAGAAGTTGTGAATCCGCTGTTTAGTCTTGCTAGGTCATCATTGGCGCATCGTTCAGACTATTGAGTGGTTAAATTGGGGTGTTACAGAAAGTGGTATCAGAGCGTAGTTGCGCTCTGATGACTGGAACAGGGAAGTACCGAGAATAGGAAAACCTAAATTTGGGAAACGGGGTTAAGGGTTAGTTATGTGAGGCACGATGATACCAATTTAAACCGCCACAAGGGCGATAACAACTTGCAGTAAGATTCTTGTGTATGTTCTAAACTAACAAATGACATTCTTAGATGGCTGAGCGACGAGGACAAGGACGAGACCGTGACGCCACGACCCGGGACTACTACCATGCAGCGTTCCAAGTCGAGATCACCGTCCAAATGCGGGACGAGGAATCCGCCCAGAAGAGAGAGGCGAAAGGTGGTGACTCAGAGGGCCGTAAACGGAAGAGTGCGGGCAAGAAGAAGTACTACCCGAGCAAGAGGCGAGTGGAATACCATGGGAGCAAGCCCACAGAGACACTTCAGCTAGGCCACCCGGCTATTGCGGCTAAGCCGCTACGCTCCTACCCATCCAAGGGGTCTGGAGCCGGCCCAAGCAAAAAGACCGAGCGCCGATTTAAATGTAGACGATGCACGAAGAACCACCCCGGGGTTGATTGCCAGGGCGAACCGGTAAAGTGCTTCTACTGCCGGAAGCGCGGGCACAGGGCCTTTGAGTGCTACGCGAATCCCGAGAGCGAGAGCTATAAGCCCGGTTATGGTGTGAAGGGTGACAGGGGAGCGGGATCCCGAGATCCCCAGAAGGCATCTACTCCGAGGCCAGGGGAGGCGGCCTTAAACATCATGGATCGCACCGAAGGACCGGACACCCCTTCAGCTGCAGGTAAAACCTAAAACCTCAAATGATTGCAAAGCATGACCAAATCTTTGTGTGCCAAGTTGTATGACCATGCATGAAATCTGGATGGTTATTAGTACCACAAACAAAAAAAATAATAAATAAATATAATAACACTCATTGAGGGACCAATTGTTGAGGCAACTTGGGTCGACATGCTTAGCAGTCGACAGAACCCTACCTTACAAGCGAAGAGGGCCGAAACACCCTAAAATTTAGGAAATAAATAAAGCTTACGTAAGCAATTAAATAAGCCAAGGATGGGATTGAGATAAATTCTTCAACTCGTACACTCGAGAGGTTAATTTTAGAAAACCCTCGTAAAACCATGAAATGAGAGGATATTGTTCAAGACAAAATTACACCATAAAATTGGTACAATCTTAATGCTTAATTAAGCATGGCACAAATTTTACGCACTAAAATAATATTACGGAATTCAATTAATTCCCTACCCCAACACAAGGCAAACAGATAAGAAAAAAAATGGCAAAAATCCGCCACTATGTTCAAACATCTATCAAATATTTTGTTCAAGGAGACCAAGTAATAGGAGTTGTGGGCCATAAAGAATTAAGTTCCGATCATGGAGGAACAATTCCGAAAGAGGAACTGTCAAAACAACCGCAAGCAATACAACGGTAACTGTAGAATTCAATGTTATAAAAAGATAAACCCTTTGGATCTATGTATATCATTAACTATGGTGATGAAAGAAGTGACCACACCTGCAACGTTATTTCGCATAGCATTCAATGCTCAAGCACTAACGTTATATTATGGTATTACTTAACCATTTGGTATTATACCATATATTACATACCACGTTATTCATTTTAATAAACCATACTTTAAATTACACTGTATGACTTGTAGTATATCCTGACACTAGGGTCATAACACCTGTCAATTACCATTACATGATAGTAAAACCATATCGTATACACTTATATATATATACATATATTCTCGGTTTTACACATAATGTTTACATATATGCAATGTCTATTGGATTTAATCATATAATATATAGTACTTTAGTTTACAACATTCATTATAATATACGGTATAAATAATGCATGTACTTTGTAAATATGCTACCCTGGTTTGTATAAATTACAGTTTATCAACTAATTTCATTTTAACACCCATCATTTAATATTGCATGGTTCTCAACCATATTTTATACGTATTTCCTACAAATATTAGTCACGCCTTTATGCACGTACAATATATAAACTTACCAAACTCCCTTTATTTGATGTTACATTTCATTATTTTATGTAAAGCGATTATTCTCACTAGTTGTAATATATTATACAAACTTATATTGAGATGCCTATCCTGATATCATGTAACATTTGTATAATACCATAATAAACTTTTAAAGTTTATTCACTATACTCATTATTTTGTAAGCCCATTTATTCATTACTACCCCATTTGTTTTATGTGAATAGTCTTACTTATACATGTACTATATCCACTTAAAATACCAACTGTATATGTGGAAGTATTTATATAACATCTTCCTACTTCAAATATTTGTCAAGATTAATATCACTTAGCCAAGAAATTTCCAACCTTATGATTTAAATTCAATTATACAATATCGTATAATTTAATTTCTCCTATTTAGTACAACAACCATGACAAAAAAGGGGCAATTACCGAATATGAATCTTGGATTAGGATATAAATAGCGATAAGAAAATATCACTCGTAAAAAGGACTATGATGTGAGCTGTACTATCCTAAGTAACGGTAATACGGTTCTCCAATGCCAATATATCCGAACATGCGATGTCCTAGATAAATTTTAGGCATACACTAGGACCTGAAAGGCTTGTATACACGGGACAAATTATTCACTATAACACCTGGGGTTAAACATAAGTCAAGAAGATTAAGAGAACCTAATCATATGGGGAGACTATGAATACGGTGCGGATGGATCACCTATATCCATACTATATCTATACGGTGCGGATGGATCACCTATATCCATACTATATCTATACGGTGCGGATGGATCACCTATATCCATACTATATCTATGAATACGGTGCGGATGGATCACCTATATCCATACTATATCTATGAATACGGTGCGGATGGATCACCTATATCCATACTATATCTATACGGTGCGGATGGATCACCTATATCCATACTATATCTATGAATACGGTGCGGATGGATCACCTATATCCATACTATATCTATGAATACGGTGCGGATGGATCACCTATATCCATACTATATCTATACGGTGCGGATGGATCACCTATATCCATACTATATCTATGAATACGGTGCGGATGGATCACCTATATCCATACTATATCTATACGGTGCGGATGGATCACCTATATCCATACTATATCTATGAATACGGTGCGGATGGATCACCTATATCCATACTATATCTATGAATACGGTGCGGATGGATCACCTATATCCATACTATATCTATACGGTGCGGATGGATCACCTATATCCATACTATATCTATGAATACGGTGCGGATGGATCACCTATATCCATACTATATCTATGAATATGGTACTGATGGATCACCTATATCCATACTATCTATGAATACGGTGCGGATGGATCACCTATATCCATATCTATAAATACGGTGCGGATGGATCACCTATATCCATACTACATCTCCCTATATGAGAACTTGGAATGAAAAGGAATGATAATATAAGAAGGGTACGAATGTATGTACCAATATACCATTTAATTAATGGAAACAACCATATGTGCATATTTAAGACAAAATGGTAGTATAATTCAAATACGACCTTGGAACTTATACCACATAAGTATACATATTATGATACAAAAATGAGGTAATGTATATATGTTCACGTTTAGATATATACATAGTTGAAAAAAAAATATTAATAGAATGATTGTTTGTTGGACGTGCGAGGTTGAACTTAACCCTGGTCAGGTCAAGTGATACTGAGCACAAGTTGGGGTGGAAGGATAGTCCAACACTTACGCTGACCACGTAAGGGTTGGATAACTCCCGAAACCTCCTACAAGTGAACACATGAACTACAAAATACGAAGGATGCGATATCGATGTAGATAATACAAACGGATAGAATACATTGATACATAATTCGAAATTTAGAGGCTGCAACCACAGAAACCCCAAACATATATAATTTAGTAACCTTTTGACTGAAACCAATCGAAGTCAACCAACAGGGCCAAAGCCATAATTGGGCTGGAAAATAAAGATACTTAGAGACGAAAGACGTCTAATCGGGTTGTAAAAAAAAAAACTAAACAGAAGTATGAGCGGTAGTAAAAGCTACACCAATCATGATAACAGTGACACGTCGATAGCATTCAAATAACAAGAACTAAATCATTAACACCCAAAAGGGGCAGCCAGAAACAAAAATCTAGACGCTTAAAAAGCGCACCAAAAGCATGAATATCCAGTCTCCAAAGGAACTGAATAGACAAAATACAATCCACAGAGACCGTGAAACAATCAAACCATCCACTACCTTGAAAGACTTAGTAAGGGAAAGCTAAACCCGAAGGTAATCAGAGTCGCGCAGCAGAAGCTGGTGGACCATATCGCACATCTTCCAGTTGAGTAACAAGTGACCTATCGGCCAATACCTTAAACCTAGAGAGGCTAAACCCGAATCCGTTCCTAGATCAGTACGACTACCGATAAGAGCCTTTTGGATACAGAGACTAAACCCTTAACATGATCAAGGCCTATGATGAGAGCATATTGTAAGCTACAATGCATAGAAACTAGAATGCTCAATGAGAGTTAAAACAACTTGAACCAAGGTTCTAGGATGGTATAAAAAGGATTACGTGGGCGTAATCCATTTTTAAGGGGGGTAGGCGTGTTTCGTTTTTGCTATGTTGTTGCTCGTGTGATGTGCTATGTTTGGATGCTATGTGTGTGAACTGCGTTCGTATACCTGTGGAAATGTTATGTACGTATATGTATGCTTTGTATGAATGAACATTGTGTGTCTTGACTGGCACTTTAACATGTTATACTCATTGCTAGCTTCTTGGTCTACTATGAAAACTTGTATAAAGCCACTGATGTGGCATGGTGCTTAGAAGCACTGAGCATTATAGCTATGGACTGGATCCCTAAGATTGCTAGGAGTGGAAATTGTAAGTTTAAAAAAAAGTAAGACTTCGGGACGAAGTCTCTTTTAAGGGGGGTAAGCTGAAACACCCCTAAATATTAAACGTATTAAATCATAAAAAAACAGAAAAAGGAGCAAGGACGCTCCCGAGGAGTTTCGAACCCGAGACCTCCCGTACTTCCCCCGAGTGCCTTAACCGGTTGAGCTATGCTCGAATTCGGTAATGATACTCACGAATTTAAACTTGTAACACACTCACTAAGTAACTACAGATAACAGAAAAACAAATCTGCCCCTGTAATACCGCATCCCTTCTCCTCCCATTCTACCTACCGATTTCTTTTCCCCAGTCATCTATCGACAATCTGGTGCTTGGTGATTCTCAGTCTTGTTCCCTTCTGCACACCCACCTCTGCTCACGTCTGTATAAAACATGGGCAAGTTAGTTCCACTCCCCTTTGTTCCAAGAAGTGCGTGCGGGTCTGATCAACTGGAGCAAAAAAAAAAAGAGATAAACGACAGGATTCAGTCACCAAGGCAAGTCAATCAAGGCCATACCTTAAGAATTCCCTATCAACCGAGGAGACACTCCCTTGGAACCCCAGCCTTGTTAAATAAATCTTTCATGCCATACTCACTTGTAACTGAGGTCCCAGGCAGAACTTATTCCCTCTTGGTTTCAGTGACAACCGGTAAAAATATACCACGCATTGTCTCCTATTCCAAGCCCCCGCCATAGCAGTTAGTAGTAGCCGACAGTGGTTAAATAATCCACGCCTCCTAAATCCCTCCTTGTCTGTTAGACCCTGGTTCAAGCTCTCCTGAAACCCAGAACAGTGAAACAGCAAGCTGAGGGAGGAAAATCTTGTGTAAGCTGTGCTGGGACATTGCTAAGGAAAAACCCCACAACAGCCTGAAGGAAAAAGGTTCATTCACGGTGAGAATATGGGCCAATCTCCTTATGCTCTTTCCCTCTGGTTTCTGTTTCGTTTCCTGCCTTTCTGTTCTTCTGTTTTCTTTCTTTCGTGACTTCTTCTCTTCTCGAGCTAATGCTCTACCTTGCCAGCGCAACGAGCCTCCTTCCTAGTTACTACATTTCCATCCCAACAGCAAGCCTGATACAGAACCCACGCTCTGAGTGACAAGTTTCAGGTAAATCCAGAACAAAAACCCAACTTCAACTCGCCATGCCTTCTTTCTGTTTTGTCTAAGAGTAATGCATGGATAATCTTCTCAGTGAGGTCGAGAGTGCAAAGGCCAGGGAGCTCACACTGTGCCAAGGAACTGCAAGGAGAAACAACTAAACTAAGGAGGTGAGCCATTCAGCAAAACTCCTATAACCCGTAACAAAACATGCAAATATATAACTGTTTTGCTTCTGTACAATAAGTTCCCGAGGCTGAGTTATTGGTTTGAGTGGGTTAGGGTTCCAGCTTTGGTTGGGAATATTTAAACACATGGATAGGACACCTAAAGGAGACTATAAACCAGGCTAGAGAACTTGGAAAGAAGGAAAAGAGAAAGGTTAAGTAACTGGAAATCAAAGCGGTCAGTGTAATATGATAACCCATTTCAGTTCTGAGATTGTGTTCCTGCATATCAGCTTTTCTAGGGTAGTAAGAGTGTGGTAAGAATTTAAAAATGAACCCAAACACTGCCCAAAAGATGAACTAAGTTGATATATATGTTTCGGAGCTCGAAGTCAGTTAAGCTAAGAGAAGGAAAGAAACTTAAGGAAAGTATGTTCAGATCTGGTGTAAAGAAATCTTAGAGGGGAACTAATAGACTGATTAAGGAACTAAAAGAAGATATAGATAGAGATACAGAGACTTATGATTCAGTTTTACAATCTTCAGTTCTGTTCCCGAAATTGCAGTTTTATTAAAACGAAACTTCAGTAGCTTCAGCCATGCTATGGGGATCTGTCCTGAACTTAAAAATTTCATTAAAAAGATAACTAGGTAGTTAGATAACATGAGAGTGTGTTTTAAAAGAAAAGCAAAACTAACCTGATGCATCAGCAGAAAGGAAAGAACAGAAGAGAATCATAGCAGGAACCTTCACATCGGTAGTTCAGTTTTTTTTTTCATTTTCTCTCAGTTCAGTATATGGGATGCATCAGTAGGGTAACAGGGCTGCTTAGGTTGTCTTTGGTTTTAAAACTAGATACCACACTTAATTAAGTAGGCAGTACTTGGGGGGGTATTGAAAACAGACTCACGAACAAACAGAAGACAAAATACACCAACTGGGTAATTTCTGTTTCAGCTTTTAGTTTCTGAAAATTGTGTTCCAGTAAAGAGAGGGATTTAACAGCAGTAAAACTGATGTGTTGGAGTGTTTTGAATTTTGAAAACTATGTTAAGACTCTTAATGAAGGAGCTAAACAAGTCAAGGAAAATGAACACCTGGTCAATAAAAAAAAAAGAGAAAACAGAAAGAAAACAAGACAAGAGTATATCAGCTTCAGATTTTAATGCTTGCAGTTTTGTTTTGGTTTCTGTTAAATAACTCCAGTGGTAATTAGAAATCGTATTGGCTGATAACTACACCTAAGGCCTTGTTAACACGTTAGGCTAGTTGTACATGAGTGGGGAAAACAGAAAACAGGGTTGGAGCAGAAAGAAAACACTAACAGAGAATGTGCATCAGTTCAGATTTTGGTTCTACAGTTTTATTTTAAGTTTCTGTATAGGAGAATTCTATGGGAGTTAATAGGGTTCCTTGGGTCTGTGTAAGGGGTTAAAATGTATTGAGATAACTAACTGAGTAGTGATACAATCTAGAGGAGACTGAAGTTAGATTAACAAACGAAAGGAGTAATGCAGAAGAAACATACAGTTGCTGTTTTCAGATTTGTGATAGTTCTGGTTTTGCTTTCAAAAGAATTGTTCCTATATAACTCTGTTACAGGGGGTTGTAGTGTTTTGCTCGAGGGTTTAAGACTGCATTAAACACATAAAGAGTCACTGAACAAGTTGGGAAGAAAAGAGATAGATTGGATAACAGAAGCAAAAACAACTAAAAGAAACATACCAGTTTTTCAGTTTCTGTCCTCTTTGTTTCTGTGTAACAGGTTTACCGAAAGAGTAAACCCTTGTTGTCTTGGATGTGTTTGGGTCAAAGTCTGGATAGACCACCTAATTAAATGAGTGAACAGATTGAGAGAGTTGAAATTTGAGTAAAGAACAGAAAGAAATAAGCGAGTGGTGCATCAGATTATCCACTTTCAGAATTGTGAGAAGTTTCTGTTTCTATGTAACAGATTTTTCTGAGGCATTAGGAGTGTGGGGGTGTCTTAGGTATGAACTAGAAACATCATTACAGAGGTAAATGAAGTTGGAAGTCATGTCTAAGTAGAAAGAAATAACAGAAAAGAGACATGCATCAGTTCTGAAGTTTATCAATTGCTCAGTGTATAAGTTTCCTTATTTTGCAGTTTTCCGGTTGTCTAGCTTCTGCATGATGATAATTCAGCAACATTGACAGGGTTGTCTAGGATTGTTTTCGGGTTTAAAAGGTTGCTTGAACACTTAACTAAATGAGTAAGTGTTAGGAGAGATTAGAAGACAAATTAATAATCAGCAGAAGGTATAAGAAGACTTACCAGTTTCAGTTCTTTCCTCTTAGTTCTGTGTAACAGTTTCTCCAGAAATGTAGCCTTATAGCCTTGGTTCTGTCTAGGAATCTAAAGCCACACCTAAACACCTAAGTAAAGGGCTAAATAAACTGAGGGTAAAGAAACCAAGGTAGGGAATTAAACAGAAAGACAGAACATATCCGAATCAAATCCCAGTTTCATCAGCTTTGAATCTACCTCAGGGTTCAGTTTTCATATTTCTAGGTCAGGAAACCCCAAAGGCTTTTATTTGGATATCTTGAACTGGCTTAAGATTGGAGACTGGCCTAGTACATCTAACTATCTGGTAAGGAAGTAGGGGAAAACATTGGGAACTTGATTGCGATTAAACAGAAAGGAATCAAGGAGGAGGTTTCTGGTTTCATGGTTTTTCAGTTTCGGTTTCTGATTTTGCCTCCTTGTATCTGTTCTGGATAATCAACTACAGAGGCTGTGTGGATGTTTCATGAGTCTAGTCTTGAGTATAAACCAAGGTTAACACCCATGATCGGTTGTGTAAGCACTGCAAGAAAGAATTAAACATAAACTAAACTAACTAACAAAAAAAAAAATGGGCAGTTTGTGTTCAGTTTCAGTGAGGTTATAGTTTCTGTATAACCAGATTATAGAGTATTATAAGAGGGGTTTCAGTTTAATAATGAACACAAATAATAGCTAATCAATATAAGTAAGTTAGTGAAACATGTGGAGAAGGTTGTACATCAATTACTACATTTAAAATGAAGTTAGTTAAGGCATTACAAAGGACTTGCGTTTCAGATTTTGAAACCCTTGGGTTTCTGTATAAATAGGTTTAGGAATATTCTATGACCCATATTATCATTATACAAGGGTTAAAGTATTACTCACCTATTTATCTAAGGAGGGAATACACATTAGACATGTTATTACATGTTATATAAACTTGTTACATAACTAGCGCTTAAAACACTTTTAAATATTACCTAAGGAACAAAAGACTTAGTTAACATATAAAACAAGTTGTGAGTATCCTAGGGGTAAGATAAGCCTAGGATGAACGCAGGGGAAGTTCTAGGACACAATATAAACTAAGCATGTAACAACATGCCTAAGGAGTAACATACGATATAAAGTGTCGTCACATAAAATAACGAACTGACGCATTGTTTTAATTAACTCTAGGACCGTAGCGTGCTCCGACCGGGACTCCGAGTGTGAGACGACCCGTACTAGCGAAAACGGTATAGACATGTGTGGTTCGTATGTTGCCGTGTTACACGGCTTGTGTGCTGTGTGCTCTGTGTGAAAAGACTTTAAGATCAAAGTATGAAATTGGATTGCTTGTTTATCCTGTTGTATGATTCCTATATCATTGTTGTATATCATTGCGCGCACACAGTAGTTTAGTCCCTTCGCGTTTATGGAATTTGAGATGAAACACAACGAATTACGTAAACAAACAAGGAACTATATGTAAGGAACACTCCTCTTAAATTATAGAGGACTCCTAACGACACCCACTATGGTGTCGAACTTATAACGATAATGAATAGTAAAATACCAGTTGAAGGAGCCCATATTAGGGTATTGAAGTGACCCCGCGTTCTCGACGCATGACGCCGGAAATGGAGGACTGGCTAAGGAGAAGACGCTCTTCAATACATGGTGATAAGAGAATTCGCAAATGAACCTTAACGAATCAAGGGAAGATTGGCACCTACATGATATGGTCACGGGACCTAACTATATCCCTGGACCTGGTGCAAGAGGAGAGAAAGAGAATACACTTTATGGAAACAAGAGTAAAAGGAATGAAACACACAACGCTTGAATGATCCATAGCGAGGATCGTTGGTATAATATACCTATGCACACGTTTGATTGTTACATGATTGCTGTTGCTATACTAGCAACTTGTTATGCTTGTTGCTTGTTTCTAACTTTGCTACCTTAAGTGTGTTTGATAGTATGATGTGTTGTGGTGTGCTTTACTGCTTTATTATAGCATGTAATTTGACTTAATCATATTCGACCAAGTAGTCGTGTAGCCCGGTAACATGCGGGCTTCACACGTTCATACTCGGCATAGTTTTGCTGAGTC